>JAMKCH010067598.1:0-48942 GCA_023653785.1 Ophioderma brevispina | reverse complement strand
GTTTTAAGATGCTATATATGTTTGAGGGAATTTTTTTAGCTTCTTTATTTTTCAAATATGTCATGTCAAAACTCACGTCAGAAATCTTAGGCTAAATAGGCAAAGGTAGACGAGTTCCACCCCAACCCTCAAAATATCAGTAAGTTTCTTGTTGATCTGATAGTTCCAGTATTAAACGTACCTCTTTTCTGGCAAACTTCCTATGTACCCCCCCCCTCATTATATACAGGCAACAAAATGTTATTATTTTAGCTGTTATTCCGTTTTTTATCAAACAAGGCCAAAATTAAAAATCAAGTTTTGGTATCACTGATAAATATATATCGAGGGGGGTACATATGGAAGTCTTTCCTTTTCTGTTCAAAGTAGTAGTTCCGCATTTACGATCTTGAAGATCAATGATTTTTTGAGGGTGCAAAATTTTGCACCATTGAGAGTCCCTCGCGACGGCATGACAACATGCTTTGTTGCCATGAAGATCACCTTGCATTACTTTCTCTCTTTGACTGAGTTCTGTTTTTATTTATTACAAATATCCTGAGGACAAAAGTTCAAAAATTGCAGTTGAAACTCAGATATTTTAGAAAATAATTTTTTTCGACCTGTCTATCGTGTTGTGGAATAGGCAATGATCTCAGTTCCATATTCGAAAAATATGGACTGAAAACTGAGTCTAGGCAAAGTCTATATGCACGACTGTCGGCACAAATTGCTAAATTGGCTATACTACATGACAATACCACAGGCCTATCATTAAGTCCTACACCATAGTCGTAACACTACTCACATTATGCGACAGCCATGCAATAATAGGCCTACGTCAGTGTAATTCAAAGTTCAAAGTACAATTTGTAATTTGTGCTTAAATTACTCAACATTTTAGGCCCCAGGCCCACGCCCGTTGCCACTGTTTTCAGCGTCACGCTTAAATTAAATGTTCACATCAATCATGCTTCTGTTAAATTACCTGTCATAACTCAAAACCCATGACCTTCCCCTGCAAAAATCTCTATCAAACATAATACCCTTGAACATACATGTAGGCGCCATGGCTACAGAACTATGCCCTCTGTAGCCATGCGCACGATACACTCTAATATCAAAAACGCCCTATTATAATTATTATACCCCAAAACCATTGCACGCCGGCTCCAAGTCTAACTCATATGAATTGATTTGACCCAGACGTGTTACCTATCTGTAGGTTTTGTTTGGTGGGTGCAGTTGACTAGGTTTAATCACACTATTAATTACCGGAAAAAGAATTTATTGGGGGGGGGGGGGGGGGTGGTGCTTTAGGGGGCGGAACATTTTCCCTTTTTTCAAGTGGAAAAAAATACGGAATATTTAGCTAACGGATAAAATTTTCTAGAGGCACTGCACCAAAGTAATCATTATTCATTTGATTACTTATTTCACGCTGACACCCACTCAACTACACATAGGCCTACACCGTAGCAACTCCACTCAATCACCCCCTTAATCAGACACTTACTCGCTCGCTGACCCCTCACTATTTCCTCTACCACTAAAACGCATTTTCAAAATAACGTACCTGTTGCTCAATTCGGAATAACGCAGCTCTTGCTCAATTCGGAATAACGCAGTTCTTGCTGGATTCGGAATAACGCAGCTCTTGCTGGATTCGGCTCTTGCTGGATTCGGAATAACGCAGCTCTTGCTCAATTCGGAATAACACAGCTCATGCTGGATTCGGAAGAACGCAGCTCTTGCTCAATCCGGAATAACGCATGCTATTGCTAAATTCGGAATAACGCAGTTCTTGCTGGATTCGGAATAACGCAGTCTTGCTCAATCGGAATAACGCAGGCTCTGCCTCAATTCGATAACGCAGCTCTCGCTGGATTCGGAATAACACACCTTCGGAATAATCAAGACGCAGTTCTGCTCGATTCAGATACG
This sequence comes from Ophioderma brevispina, assembly GCA_023653785.1. NCBI lineage: Eukaryota > Metazoa > Echinodermata > Ophiuroidea > Amphilepidida > Ophiodermatidae > Ophioderma > Ophioderma brevispina. The sequence goes on along the minus strand of JAMKCH010067598.1, from coordinate 47,019 downwards.
CAGCTCTTGCATAAGTCGGAATAAACGTGATCTGCTCGATTCGGAATAAAACACCTTCGGCATAACAGTTCTTGCTCGATTCGAATTACGCAGCTCTTGCATAATTCGGAAATAAACGAAGCTAATGCTTAAGTCGACTAACACCATTCGGAATAACGAAGTTTTTGCTCAATTCGGAATAACCAACCTTCGGAATAACGAAGCTCTTGCTCAAGTCGGAAATAAAACACATTCGGAATCATGCAGTTTCGGAATAAAGTCGATGAATCAGCAGACAACTGGTGACAATTGGTACAGGAATTGGTAGGCTAGCACAAAGCGTTGTCGGTAGTCTGCCCCATTCTAGTTGTTACAGTGTTGGGCGGTATTAATTTAGAGGTTTTTAAAGCGCGTGGTTTCAGAGTTTCGAAATATATTTGTGTGTGTGTGATAATAAAAATAGTGGACTAACTAAGATTCTAATATGCGAGTTCCAAGTTTGATATAAAATTTAAAAAAAGAAAAAACCTAAAAAATTAAAAATATTGGGCGAGACGCGTCGAGCCCAATATTTTAAAACTCATAGCGAGGACCAATTAATATTGGGCATAAAGCGTTTCCAATTTTATCATTATCAGTTTTGGACCAATTTTTCACACACTTGGACTCCGTCTAAAACATGATAAATGAGATGGAATCGGATTCTTTGTTTTGATGCAGTAAACATTATGTAGTTATACAGTGCACAGGATTACTGTGTATAACAAAAATTCGCATCCGGAATTTAGAAACAAAAGTTGTGATTTTCTATATGAGGACTCGATTGAGCTTAGCTATTTCCACACCGTGGTTAGTATTGCGACAAGCATTATGTTATACAAAAAAACGATTTGTTTGAAAATTGAGGGGCCCTCATCGGGGAATCTCTGAGTCAGCCTTAATTCGCAATATGCACGGCTGGTCGTATTCATTAGGTTTGTGTTGGTGATCTTGTGGCTGGGGGTTTACAATGAAATCAGCCAGGCCCCATTGACAGTGGTATTGGTTTACTTGAAATAAAAGGTTCTGTTTGCCGTTCCAGTGGGGCATGTTTTAGGACATGGGCCCCCCATTGGGGATTCTACAAAACTTGCTGTTCCGAAACAGTCTCAAATGGTTAAAAATCCAACATGGATTAAATAGGGATATGTAGTGGTAGCCTCTCAAAGGGTCCTGTAGGCCTATATAATTTATAACGACACGCTGAACAAGTGTGGTCTTTTCGGATTGTAAGTCTAGCTAGCTACTGTAAAATCACCAGAATTTATAGGCATATTTAGCTACCACAAAATCGAAAGCTACTTAGTATGATGTCCGTCTCTCAAGCCGAAAGTGCCTAGAAACTCAAAAGGATTCCATTTGTGGAGTTAAGCACAAAAGTGGAATTTTACCCGCAATGTTAACCTTTTTCGACCAACAATAGCCATAAATCTCTCATTTTTTACTCGCTCCCCTCGCTACATCGATTTTTTTGCTCTCTGATTCATTTAGGGGGTTTTAGGTTGTTTTTTTAATTTGGGGGGGGGGGAGTCCGCCCCCCTTGCGCCAATGGTTAAGGGCCGGAATTATAGAACTCGTCTTCTTAAGATGATGGACAGTTCCGAAAAAGGAGACTGGAGACTAATTAATAAGACAAATTTCCACGATTTGTTAATATCATGGAGCTGTAAAGGTACAAGCTGCCCATTTGAAATCTTCGCCGTATATGGACGTGTTGTCGTTAAAGTACACCTCCTTCGGACCTGACGTTAATAATTCCCCCATACCAAGTGAAGCGGTGGTTTGTAAAAGAAATTGTATACATTTATAAGTTGAGTGTAAATATGTAATTGTTGAATCCAATTCTTGAACAAATCATTTGGGTCACAAATAAATAAATTGTGTTGTTCATAAACAAAAACTCCTTTGGCACAGGGGCTCATTCGTTTATGTTTAAAAGGGTGTTTTTTCTGTCTGACCTTGGCGTCCATTGAATATCAGTGACGAAATTGGTAAAATTGTTTTTTTCGACTCCAGGAATATAAACTTGGAACCTTCTGATCTACATTAGTGACCTAATAATGCAGCGAATAAGAATAGTGGTATATGTACTCCTGTATTGTTTTGATAGAGGTTACCAGGTTTTAAATACTAGAATGTACAGCTTTCCCGCATTGACTTGTCATTTCTTGTGTTTCGTGGTGGTAGATGTTCAAACCAATACCTTATTCAGTACCCACTATTAAAGTGGGGGTCTCGCAAGCAAGAAAATATATTGAGGCCATATACAACAATACTTAATGAAGAAAATCTACATACCTAAAATTCATTAAAGTTTCAATATCTTAATTTGAACTAAAATAGAAAGTCAGCTTTTTTTGTTGCAGTTAATTTTACTTGCGACTTTCACCAAAGCATAATATATGCTACCAGTTTTCACTATGGCAATGACATCAACATATATTTGCGCAGAGTGGGACTAGTTAGTAGGGTTATAAATCAGAATCCCATCTAGAAGTTTGGGGGAGAGAAGGTTTGAGATGTTTTTCTATAGCTTGAAGGTGCTGAATCAGATTTTTGGGTCCACCTCTGGGAAATGTGGGGAACTTTGTAAACTAAGGGGGTAAAAATTTGTACAGGGGTAAATTGGAAATCAAGTCAATCGTGTTTAAAGTACACCAATGTATTTGTCTCATTATAAGGATTAAAAAAAGGTATAGTTTGGGTCCAGGTTTCCGACCTTATGTTCAACAGGTACGCCCACTAAAGTTCAATGTCATCCTGGGTGTAAACGTTACCCCCCAGGTGCTACCGATTTCGTTGAAACTGTGTCAATTGTTCGTCTTGCCTTATATTACAATGTTTTGCATTGGTTGTCGTATTGCATGGGCAAAATTTTACAAGGAACTACCGGGGTCTATAGGGTCACGAAACTTACCTCAAATTGTATACAGAGCGGTGTCCCCAAAGAATTGAAATTAATTTTCTGCTTCCAGTATGCCCGGGGCAATTTGACACCGGTTTCACAAAATCTGAGCACTGGATTTTTTCCCCCCAAATGACCTTGAACTTATCATCAGCGCTGTAGCCGAGTAACTAAAAGTGGAACCTATACCAACTATACTTTTTTTTATCCATATCATGAGACAAATACATTGGTTGTACATTTAAACACAATTTGATTTGATTTCAATTTACCCCGTACAAAATTTTACCCTTATTTACAACTGTTCCCCCACATTTCCCAGAGGTTGACCCAAAAATTCTGATCAGCACCCTTCACACTATATAAAAAATCTTAAAACCTTCTTCCCCCAAACTTCTAGGAATTAGGCCTAGCGCGGCAAGATCTCATATCGTTTACTAAGGTGACGCCACCCTTACAAGACATAATTTTGTAAAAAACAACTGTCGAAAATTATTCAAAATCAGTCTACGCGTGTTCTCATTCAGTATGTGCACATTTTCGTGGAAAATGCATTAAATTTGTCATCTCCTTTTTCCGAATATCAGTGACAAGCGAGTGCTACACCACATTTCCATGACTTCCTCCCGCCAAATAATGGTGCTATTGATAAGTAAATCGGCCTCTTATGAATAGGGATGAAGGACAACGAGACGTCACGATTCTTGGTGACTGCCAAAACATTGTTTATTTCCATGACGGTAAAAAGCTTTTGGAATTGTTTCAACGCCCGGGTTGATTGAAACATACAGGCTCATCACGAAATAAAATAAAAACTAAAACGTCGTTCTGCTGAGAGTTTAATAACTTTGATCGTATATTCATCCATACTTCAAAAAGGAACACGAGATGAGTAAAAGCATGAAAGAAGGTATGATGGCAAGCTTATGACCTAACATCTTGGTTGCAGACCAACACCCATTAACTTAATCATATTAATATTGCACCTCTTTTTACTATTCAATTAAAAGTTGGTTCGCGCACCGGTTCACATGCATTTCATATAGCGTGAATGATTTTCGATTTCTGCTATGAAATCAATAATTGCAATAGAAAGGCGGTAACGCGGAGCAAAGTTACAGGGTTTGATTCTGCCACCAGATGTTAGGTCACCTTTGCCAACAATTTTTCTCATTAGCTTGTTCACCTTATTTCCCTTCGAATAAAGGATGTGAACTATAGGGTCAAAGAAATTGAACACACTAGTAAACTCATAACTTGATTATCGAGTTGAAAGCTGAAAGAGGACGGGTATATTTGTGTTCCAGTCATGACGAGAGACTTAATCTAAATCGGGTGACGGTATAGCCATGCAATCTTTTCAGTTGCATGGGTAATAATAACAATAACTCTGCAGTTCCAGATGAAAAAGAATCTGTTGAAGTGTTTGGTTCTTCTACATACCTAGCGGATTTACTTATCAATAGCCCCCAGTATTTGCTTGAGTCAATGAATCATGGGTATACACCATAGTCTCTGATATTCAGTGCATAAATTACGATACATTAAAATTCCATTTTATCGAGAAATGTGACCATACTAGAGTGAGAACACACGTAGAAAATGATTTCTGTGGTTAATATACGAAAGGTATTCGGAAGAATTATGTATTCCCAGGGGTGCGCCACCTGGTCCTTATCCGAAGCATCTTTTTTCGCTTTGGCATCATTATAACCCTCGTCTAAACACTACTAGTAGAGGATGAATGGAAATCAGTGAACCAGTAGATGCAATTTGCACTAAGTTTTATACTCCTGACCAAAGCTTTATGTTGGTGAAAATTTACTAGCACCAAATATTTAATAGTCTGGTCATTTCTTGACGAATACGGATTTGGTTTTGAAAATCCACTTTAAATGTTGTAGGTATGCGGATATATACTTGTAGAAGCATGTGCTTGTATATGGCCTCCATATATTTTGTGAGAAGATAATGACATGGGCATATCCTTTTACTTGTTTAAATCAGCTGATAGTTAAACAAATTTTGAAATAAGATTATTTTTGAGTGATTCATTTGTCATTTTGATTGTTTAAAAAACCACTGATATATGGCCTGTAAATAATAATAAAGTCTTCCTAGGTAAGTGGCATTTGTGAACACATTGATTTTAGTAAGATAAATTAATTAAATCCTGGAACTCGGAGTCGAAGAAACACAAAATTTATTTTATCTTTCATCACTGATATTCAATGTTGTGTCACTATATTTAAATCATTGATTTTTGTTCGATTTTTTATCGAATTCATCCGAATTCATGCGCAACGTATTAAAAAAGCAAATTCGACATTTGTCATTGATGTTCATTATTGTTTCGTTCAATTTCGTCATATGTATATACAGGCCTATCATAAAAATATCAACTGTGTTATTTTGAAGATGTTTCTGGATTTAATTTCTTGGATTTATATTGTCCCTAATTGAAAGGTTTGCGGCCCGATCACTAATTGTCCCCGAAGTTGTCAAAAATATATTTTTCCACCCTGTGAGATCTTGTGGCTAAAGGCTGCTTGGGTTATAAGATGCGATAAGGTGTCCAATATTGATGGACAAATATTTATTTGCACAATATTCTATGGGCTTACAAAATCATGCGTTTAGATCTCATATCAATACGCATTGAAATATCGGCGTGAAATTTCAACTTATTTTGATTTATATGTAATCTACGTTACTTAAGCTTTCCATCCATACCAAATTTTCCAAATATTCAGAATCATGACATATTTCCTTTAAGATAAATAGCTATTTATTCTTTTGCGATTCAGTGGTCATCGGCTTGCTAACAAAAAATGTAAACGGATTAGACGAAATACAGTGAAACACATTTCAAATACAATGACACAAAAATATCAGTGCCGGAGTAATTATAATTGGTTTTGCGTTTCTGCGACTCATAATTTTTCAGGACTAATTCGAATTGTCTTTGGTACTAAAATCATTACACATGTGGGGCGAATTGTAATTACTATACTGTGCACAACAAGTGCAATGACTTTATTTTGTTGTTTATGTATTAAGCTAATCGCCCACGAAATGTCAGATGTTTGAGGGGTGCTTAATGCAAGCAGGTGTCGCTGTAATCCAAACTATGGCCCATGGTGTAGAAAGGTTTCATTGTGGTTAACGTTTTGCGCGCGAAAGACTTCTTAGGTAAGGAATAGAACACGAGTTTCTAAGACGATTTACGAAAGTATTCAGTACATCTTAGACACTAAAGACAAACAGCAAAATTGTTTGCACTCATTCGAAAGTATTTTTCACTCAGCTTCCAGCTATACGTAAAATAAACATATTTTCTGATGCAAAATTTGTTGGAAGTGAGAAAATGCTGACTGAAACATGTAAGATGTTATTATAACCGACAGAAGTCACAAAGTGGCCGATGATATGGGATTATTGATCTATCCCTCGTGGGCACTTTCAACCACCCCATCTGTCATTTGAGGGTACTGGGTACAAGGAGACTTACTATTGATAATCCGTCGAATGTGTTTTCATTTTTACAGCTTAAGGGTGAGATGACTGGAATAATCCTATTTTAACGTGATTTGGAGATACCTCTGAATGTCATTTAAGGGTATCGGGTTCACAGTATAATTGCTTTTAATCTGAATAATTGTGGTGAGTAGCTTCGGATGATAAACACTTCCTGAAAAATATCAATGTACACATTAAGGCATCATTGATGAACATGTTAATGTTCGATTTATTTTAAAAAAAGACATTCTGCGTCATTTACAACTATATTACAAGCACACAGGTACAAGGCAATAGGTCATATCAAAAGAGTATCTCTTCAACCATTTTCACATGTAATAATAAATTATTTGCGTTAATGTTGACTTCAAACACTCGGGTAACTTCTATTTTAAACAAAGGCAAAGAAAAACAACACGCTAGCGACTTTCTTTTAAAAAATGTTTTCAAAGTTCCCAATCGATCAGTTCTTTTGGGCTCTCTGTGATGTCCACCTCGGGGCTTCTCTTGAAAAATAACAGTAACTGGAGTAAATAAAAGAAGCTGACTAGGTAGTAAGTTCGTTTAAAGCAATATTAGCACATTTTTGAAGAGCGCCCCCAATTTTCAAAATTTGATATTTTTGCACAGCTATGTTGGTAATTGTCCAGACACTACACCTGCGAACGAGAATTCTCAAAAATGCGTATTTGTTATAAAATGAGCAATTTTTGTAATTAGAATTGGGATCCTAGATTGTAGTTAACGGCAGAGCTGGAAATCTTAAGTTTATGGCCGTCCATGATGAAATAGTGGCAAACTCAAGAAAATGACCTCTAACTTGACTTGCCTGAACCAATAAACAACTAATAGATGAGCGTAGATACGTACATGGCGCTATTTCCCGGCTATTTCATATTGGAAGGCCGTTTCCAGCAGCCGTTGAATTATTATCGGGATCCCGATATTAATTGTTCTAGTTACAAAATTCCTTCGTTTGCGACACATAGACATTGTATAGCTTAACAATTCACAGGTATAGTTTACTAGCCAGTTACTAATGCAACCGTGTAAAAATCTCAAATTTTTTGAAAAATTGGGGGCGCTCTTCAAAAAATATGTGCTAATATTGCTTTAAAATTGCCAGACAGTAATTGTACTTTTTGACCACGAAATATCAAACGTTATCTAAGATTTATTTTCTCTCAACGATCAAAATTCTTAAAAGGATAAGAATACCATTTCAATTTCATTCTAGCCATTAATGTTTCTAAAATGTTATAAAAACGTTAGCTGGCAGGTTTTGAAAACGTTTCCTTTAAAACATATCGACTATTAAAATATCGTCAAAATATATGTCCAAAGTTAAAGGTGCATTTTGTGATCCTAGTACCTCATGTTTGTTTAAGTTTCACCAGATATCACAGAGAAAATATTCCAGATAGCCCCGAGAAAATTTCAATGGCATTTACGACAGAGCGTTTTGATGCTATGAGCAAATGTTTGTAGCCCAATATACCACTGTGTTGTAATTTCCGTCCGTTTGCGGAAAGAAAATACAAAATTACAAATTTCTTCCAGATTAGATCAAATATGCATATAAGATTAGGCACACATTCTATACTTAGGCCAACGGTTCAGATGATATTTAAATGTTGTGGATCACGAATAAATCTTTAATCAGAAATGTTTGCTTGGAGGGACCTTCAACTGTAACGACTGGGATTTGAAAGTGCCGTCAATTTGAAAGGTGGATACTCTTAATCAAATTTAGTTTCATATTAATACAGATTGCTTTCTATTGCATTTGAATAACGACCTCTCCGAGTGCATTAGTCAGAAAATCTTTAGTTACAAAATTAAAACTCTTATATAATTAAAGGCTGATGGCGACCTTTTATACTTTGTATCAAATATCAATATGCAAGTGTTACCTATCATTTGTACACCCTTCCCATTTGCTACGTATAGATATCTAAACGGTCTATAACACAAGGAACTTGGATTTCTTTTATTAAAGCACAAATGAGAATAATGTAGTACAATTAACTGAACCGAAAATATATCAGCATGAAAAATAAGGCTTAAGTGCGACTCCACGTAAATATTTAGTATTTCTTGCCAGCTCAAAAAATAGATTTTTTGCTCATAACTTGTGAGGTGGAAGGGCTTTGGGTGGAATGTACTAAAATGCCTTTTCTTTATTCAAATGAGGCTTGTTGCCATAGCAACGGCTCATTTTGTGTTTTGGGCAATTTTCAGCTATTTTGGATTCAATTTTAAAGAAAATGTATTGTTGGGTGCAAGCCATGAATAGAATAGCCCTTGAGCCAATAGACTTGCTAAAGGACATAAGAAAGGTCATTGCACCACTGTCATAGCTTGCGTCAGTAAACTCCTTTGTATAACATTATCAATTACACTTGTATTGAGCCTTTGACAACAATTACACAATGGTGTTTCTCAGGTTCTTTTGTAAGTCTACTGACTGAAGGCTATTCTATTGACTGCTTTGCACCCTACAATACCATTTTTGTAAAATTGATATCGTCTGCAATTCTACACGATAGTATTATATTTTTCCTTTGCCAATATTTATAGAATATACAAAAGCATCTGTGTGTGAGTTTCTGACAAAATAGGTTGAGAAGAACATTGCAAAATTTAAAATCCATGGAACCATATCAAAAAATCATTTGACATTAAAATGCTTGCTAGAATTGTTTTGAGCAGCCAAAAAGGCAATAGAATCCACTCGTTTAAATAGCGATTTGAAAAAAAAGTGTTTATTTGCCACAGGGTTCGGCCCTGATCATTTATTGCATATCCGCCATTTTGGATTTTTGACCAATTTTCCTAGATTTTGTTAATTTTGAAACCAAAGACATATTTTTTCTTCAATTTTTGGAGTCTTAAATTAATCCTTATCCAATTATCTTTCATATAAATCATGTCAATGACTTGTCTTCCACTTAATTTTCTTCTGATGACTATATGAATGTCAATGGCTTGTCTTCCACTTAATTTTCTTCTGATTACTATTTTTGTGAGCACCTGAAAACAATAGCTTCATGGCCGCCATCTTGGATTTTCAGCCAAATTTTCATTAATTTGCTAGTTTTTGTGGCATTTTGAAACCATGGACGATTTTTTTCATTTTTTTCAGCCCACAAGTAATTCTATGACAATTATCTTTCATATAATACAAGTTAAATGCTAGTCTTCGACTTAGTTATCATTTTTTGAATAAATGATCGAGCTGATTTGAAACTACTTGGTACTCTAGGTTGGTAAACATGAGTAGAAAATAATCTTTCCCAAGAGGCATCCAAATTGGAAGGCTGAGCTTTCGACACTCTAGCGAATGCCATCATCAGAGCAAACTAAACAGTCATGATGTTGCACCTTATATACATACACCAGTGAACAAAGGGGGAGTTGACCTACATACTTCAACCTCTGACCGGAAAGACCAGATACCATGTGAAAGACTCGCGTGATTTCGCTACGTTCATATCTACTGTGACCCTCAAAGACTCGGTGATGCTAGTATCCTTTGATGTGGAATCGCTATTCACATCTGTTCCTCTGAAGGAAGCTATTGACATTATCATGGACCGTATCAAAGACGACGCGACACTGATTGACATGACATCCCTCCACATCGCTGACGTGAAACGGATGTTGGAGTTTTGTTTGACTAACACATACTTCATGTTTGAAAGTGACCTATACTCCCAAACTGATGGTCTAACGATAGGTTCTTCCGTTTCCCCACCAGTGGCTAACCTGTTTATGGAGTCCTTTGAGCAGGAAGCCCTTCTGACCGCACCTAATCCACCGCGCATATGGAAACGTTATGTGGACCACACTTTCTGTGTTATAGATCGAGACCACTTAACGTCTTTCTTTGACCATCTCAACAGTCTTCGCAAGGATGTCATCAAATTCACTCGTGAAGAGGAGACCAACGGACAGATCGCATTCCTCGATGTTTTGGGTAAGAGGAAACCTGACCTTACTCTTGACAGGACTGTCTATCGCAAGAAGACCCACACCGGCCAATACTTGAATTTTGACTCTCATCATCCAGTGTCAGCCAAACGCTCCGTGCTTCGATCTCTGTTTCAAAGAGCTGACAATGTTCCGTCGAACACTATGGAAAGTTTGTACATGACTTCACTTCGCGACGCGCCGATACTGTCTCTACCAATGATCGTACTCCTAACGCTACATGCCTTATGTATCGGGTACTTCTGAGGCTATTCGCAAAGTTCTACAGAAGAAGAATCTACGGGTGCATTTTAAGACTACTAAGACTACGACAACAACTAGTACACTCTAAAGACCCTAATCCCAAGGAACTCCAACCTGGAGTTATCTATTCTATTCCTTGTGGATCATGTGACAAAGTGTACATTGGTGAAACCGGCAGATCATTGAAAAAGAGAACCGACGAACACCAGAAAGCGACTCAGACAGGCAACACACAAAAATCGGCTATTGCCGAGCCATGTGTGGAACGACCAACATAACATTGACTGGGACAAGGCTACAATTCTGGACAGGAACACTAATTGGACTGAAAGGAAACTCATGGAAGCTTTGTACATCAAGTCTACCCCTAACAACTTCAATAGGGACAAAGGAGCAGAAATTCCTCCAGAATGGGGTAGACTACTCAAAGGATGCTCTCGACCAATGAACCAGAAACTTAATTACTGGGGTATCCTTTGATCATCGGTTACTGTTCTCTTCCCTCTTTGTTTACTGGTGTATATAAGGTGCAACATCATGACTGTTAAGTTTGCTCTGATGATGGCATTCGCTAGAGTGTCGAAAGCTCAGCCTTCAAATTTGGATGCCTCTAGGGCAAGATTATTTTCTACTCAAATGATCGAGCTGTCTATGTACACAAAACCCTGTGTTGCCCACTCGTATTTATAATTTATTTAGGAAAAATTATGTACTTCCCAGGGGTGCGACACCTTTATAAACGCTATGAGATCTGCCCGCTAGCCTAATTAGTATAAAATACTTGTAGTAACAAATTTCATCAAAATTCAATGTCAAAGTCTATTTCAGCACATTCCTACTGAATGTGTAGCAATTCGGTATTGAATTCGGAAACCTTAAAGAAATAAACCTGTGCTTTATTCCGTGAAGGGTTTCCGAATTCATAAGTGTGGCAGAAAAAAAGTGTGTCAGATGGGTCAGGTTACGGAAAACTCCCTTACGCAGATCTGTATCTTTGTGATGAGATCTCTCGTGCAAGATTTAATAACTGATAACAGCTGCTAACTGCTTGATACTAAGCTATAATACACCTGAATTTATGCCATTATCTACAATAGTATAAGGGTTTTATCGGCTGAATGAACTACTACTGCGTTCTTTAATTCATTCATTGATTGCCTTCGATCTTTACTGTAATTTACTTTCAAAAAGAATCACGGGTGACACACAGACAACATACATGTTTCAATGTTTTGAAACATGTTAGAATAATTATACTGTGCAATGGGTTTTCTTTTCTTTTTTTCTTTAAATGGTTCATCAGTGGAATAACCAACAAAATAATACAGAAGAAACACATAAAATGACAAAAACGAATGAAAAGATTGAGAAATAAGACGTCATTCCATTTAGTTCAGTATCCATGTCGCAGAAATGTCTAATTACAGCCACTGAGATGATGAAATCAAAACTGGATTTCATATTTCTCAATAAGATAAAATGTATGATCAATGTACAAAGGTTTGACCATAAACACTCAACATGTATAACTATAATTGGTGACCATAATTGCCTGTCATAGAATTTCAATACCTTCAACATGTTCAGGATAGTGTTAGAAAATAGAGTAAAACAAAATATATTAGAGGATTCCGTTGAACACGTAAAATTAACAATGCTAAATATACCAACAATGCAATTAACGTTATTGACACCGAGAAATACAAACTAAATAAATACACAAGATTATGAGAAGCGTCCGTTGCTGCTATTTACCGTTTATGAGTCGTTTGATTTTTTTTTCGTATTGTACAACAGTTTCCTGAGCTCCTACTTGTATAAATTGCAGTATTGTTTCGTGATTGTCTGGTTCTCCGGGTATAAATCTTTCTTTCACTAAGATTAGTCTAAGCCAGAGGGTGTTTTGAATCAATCCCATAATGCATTGCAATATGGGTGTACTGTACTAAACACATGTTAGTACTTAGTGATAAAAAGTGTTCAAGAAATTTAAGGACCACAAAACATTTCAAGATCATGATAACAATTCCTTAAATACTAGCACTTTGTGGGCTAAAATGAGTGTAAAAGTCATGGATTTTATTATTTGTTAAGAATAGGATTTTTGTTTGATCACATGCCATTATTGAGGTGAAATTTCCCAAAACTGATGCATTGTGGGATAGACTCAATACACCCTCTTAGGCGAGTGATTTTTAATGAAAATTGGATGTACCCCTTCAAAGTTCTACATGTAACAAATTATTTTTTTTTATATTTGACCTTAAATGAAACAATTGTTCTTGTGACTTTCAAGCAGGACAATAGATTTTAATGAGAGTAAGATACGAGGTAATGACACGGCTCATGTATGTGAATACTTTCCACTTACGATACAGCTTAGGATTTGTATATACAACAATATAACTTTTATAAAAGTAATTATAATCTAGATTACATAATGGCAATGAAAATCAACAAAGGAATATATTTTACTAAATGTTATATACTCGTATAAAAACTGTGAATTCTATGATTATTTAAAATTGAAAAAATATACAATGCATTACCGCTGATATACATTTTGCTCACTCAAGTCGAAATGCCACAAATATCACAATAAATTATATGAGGCGACATCACTTTTAACACTGCAAATATGAGTAGGTATATGTACAATATAAGGTTTAAGTTTCATGGCAAGAAAAAGGTAATAATCATTATATAAGCTATCTACAAGTAACAACCTTTCGTTGAACGTAAGGAACAGTGTGTCTTTTAAGGCTTCTTTATGAATTACAACATAAAAATAACTTGTTTCCCTTGCAATCAAATCATTTTGTAAAAATGTTAAATTGAAATGTTTCGTGTTAGGATGGTCGTGTGTTTGCTGTTTTAAAATGGAAATATGGAAAAATGGAACCAGCCCTTAAAGTGATCGGGGTTGTGTGTTATTCCTTTCGTTTGTAACAAAGGTTACCAGGTGATATGGAATCTGTAGCAACCGCTGTTCTAGATTCAGGGACAGCTTGAGAGACGGCTTAGATGAGGTTTTGACCCTGAAATTATGCTCCATATGGTCCTGGACCACAAATAATCGAGAAATAGGTCAAATTTCAATGGACATGCTCCAGAAGCATATGGCAAATTTGCTCCTGGAGCAGTATTTCAGATTATTTATGCTCCAGGAATATATGTTCCAAGACCATATGCTCCTGAAGCATAATTTCGGGCCAAAATCTCAAAGAAGCTCTAGACATTCTCGAACAAACGATATCATAGTGCAGGAGCATGGACCCGGGTCAAACATCATCGTTCATCCCTCAATACAGAAAAGGTTTGACACTTTTGGTAGTTAGTATGGACCCTCTATCAATGCTAGGTAGGTAGTACTCTCATATTCTGGTATCTCTTTTTCAGTAGGGCCATTTTAAGGTTACACAGGGGTCAAACGTTTATGATGCTCAAATCATGTTGAAATGTATGCCATAGTGTCCGTCTAGTCATAAGGATTCCAAAAATGTATAGTTTTGTACCATCTATGACCATTGGTTTTGGAGATATAGGGTAAAAATTGCTAAAATGGTAAGAAAAAGGTCAATTTCCATTTGTACAGGGGTCAAAATCAGAAGTTGCTCCAATTTTGGTAAAAATGAAAGAAGTTGTTCATCTAGCCTAATGTGTCAAAATAAGGAATAGTTTGTAGCATCTGCAATACATTGGCGTTGACCTTCTTTGACCCTTATCTAGGTAAGTAAACATTTTACATAATCGAAACTATACTTTTGGGGAGTGCTCTTTCCTCAGGCAAGTAGTTAAAATATAATCAGTTTAACTTTTAATGTTGACCACTGTACAAATTGAGATTGACCTTTTTACCATTTTAGTCATTTTTACCCTGGTCGTATTGGTACAAACAATACAAAGAAATAGGAAAAAAGGAAAAAAGATAACGCAAGGGAAGAGAAATTGGGAAATGACGGGGGGGTTTTTGCACCTTATGATTAAATGGACAATATGACATACATTTCAATTGGATTGGAACATTTTAAAAGTTTTGACCCCTGTGTAACCTTAAATTGGCCCCTATTGAAAAAGTGATACCACAATTTGAGAGTACTAACTACCTAAGGTCCATACTAACTACCAAAGGTTGTAAACCTTTTCTGAAGGGATAAACACACTCCTTAAATAAAAAACATTCCAGCCCGGTGGACCATACGTGCTCACACAACTCATCTGATAATGTTCGTCCATCTGTATTCTGCTGGTATTGAGTGTTGGTGTTGGTGCTGTTGTTCTTTGTTTGTTTGTTTTTGGCGCATGCTAGTTTTAATCTATTATCTGATTATCTGAATATATTACAAAAGGATATGTTATAATACACGGTCTCTGGGTAAATAGGCAGTCAGCATAGCTAATCGCTTCCAATTTTGACATCCAGGAAATGATGGAGCACAATGTTTTCCCGTCTGAAATTTAACCAAAAATCTAAATTACACCAAACAAAAATCTTGTCAAGGATAATATCATGGATAATCAAATCCTTATCAAAATAGACACAATAGTTGCATTATCGTCTCTAAAAATGCTTTAAAATCGTGCGTTTTGTTGATACATGCTATATAATGTAATAAAGAGCCTTTCTTTGACCGTTAAACTTGCTGGGAACCTTTTCTCCTCTAATGTGATGTGGATCAAGCATTTTTCGCCTGTTCAGGTAGACTGATAACCTAAGACAAAGCATGTTGGCGTTAAATGCTAAACCACCACAGCTGTTTAAAAGTGTCATTTATATTATGACAAACCAGGGGAAAATATCAACAGCGACACAGTTTTGACAACTAAATTTGGATTATTTATTCCACTGACTACATCTTGTGTAAATTTTATGAAATTTCATTGCGGGCAAATATGGATAAATTCTTAAAAATCTAATTTTACACGTCTTTCTATGAAGAATTGGCATATAGAGGGCGCTATAACATACACATCGTAACCTTTGTAGGCATATATGGCAAAATTGTTTTAAAAATAAAAGAGTCAAATGCATGGGGACAAACCAGGACAACAAAATTTAGTAGTATTTTTAAAGAGTTCCCAGGTAGCAAAAATGTCAAGGTATTTGTCAGAAATAATAGACATGTTGGTAATATTTCCGTATGTCTTTGATGTTCAGACCTATCATTTTTCCCTTCATTAATTAATTACAAAATAAAATGATATTGACATTAACGTGTCAGCAGCTTTTTGGAGTAGACATTCATAATGTTTATTCATCGTACATGACCATGCTGTTTCACGTATCGCGCTATGTATCTACATTAATTTTGTAAGTAAAGAAACAGACATCTTTGTGATAAACTCAGACGTCTTACAATCAAACCAACATCTGATTTTATATTAAGTGTGCCCAAGTGCTAGACCTAATTCAAACTACAATACCGTTTTCCATGTATGCATGCGTTTACTTTAATGAGGGCTACATTAAATAATTCACACATAGACACTCAATTGACTTGCTGCCTTCAACGGCAATCACTTTTATGTAAGTGAACTTGATACAGAAACTCTGGATCAACAAGGATGAATTCATTTTAATCTTGTTATCCAGAGAGGCCGGGGCACACAAGCTCTGAAGCAAAAAAAATCCGGCTCCCGGCCGGATTCGAACCGGTGTAAAAGGAGATATAGTCCGCCGGGAGCCATAGTCCGGGCTCCAAAGACGACAACGGAATCAAGCGTAAAACTAATATTGCGTGAGATGTGAACTAAATCGAGCGCCCTATTATTTAGCGTTGTAGATTTGTCCAACGGACTATAACAATTTCTACACCTGCGATCTGCGTACCATGAGCGGAACGATAGATTTAATCTATAAGTCTTACGCGATCATCGCATACTAGCGGATGCATTAGAACGAGTTACAGAAATCGTATTGGTTTGATGTAGAAAGTACATGGTTCTCGGGTTTTTCCATAAGGTGACACCCTTCTTTCTGATACCCTTATGAATTCGGAAACCTTAACGGAATAAACCATACGGTTTATGTGGTTTATTCCGTTAAGGTTTCCGAATTCATAAGGGTGACAGAAAGAAGGGTGTCACCTTATAGAAACACCCATGGTTCTCTCGGTTAACAAGAATTGTTAATTGTTGGAGTGTTGATCATGTAGGTGATTTTCTGTTAACTTTCAAAACGATTTTCTACTAACAGCCTTGGTTAGTTATTGACTACATTTGGCTACAATGCGTACATAGTGTCAAGAGAGAATTAGCAATAACTTTGATCACAGTGATTGTCTCAACTGGGATATATGGGTTCATAGTGTTTGGGTTAAAGGTCATTGCTTTTGAAACCAAGTGCGCAATAGATGTTTATTTATTTGAAGTCAATGGTCGTATTGAAAATGAAACTGTTAAAAGTTTCCATTTTGCATATTTTTTTAAATTCAGGAGAAAGAACAGTCACTTCCAAACTACCTAACGTACTAGTAGGATCAGTGGTCCCGTGACCATGGAGAGCAAAGGTTCGTTTGATGATGGATTTTTGTATTTTGGGGTATTTGATAATAATTTCCCCAAAAAATATACCAAACACAAAAAAACATAAGGGAAGTATTTGAAAACACACTCAAATGAGTCCAAGTATAAACATTATAGTAAAGGCATATAAAACAAATATCGGTGCACAACCCTTATGCCGATTACGCCATAATAAAACAAAAGAGCTCATATATCAATGCAGAGAGATATTAATTACACATTTATCATCCAGAATTAAAAATATAGATGTTCAAATCCAATAAAAAGGTCAAATTACATACTGTACATTTATGCACATTACTAAAAAATAATATAAAGATTGCCATTTTGCAATTCATTTTTTATTAAAATTCGATAAACAAAAATTATAACAAAATAACAATTGAATGTTGCACATACCCTCGTAAAATAGCCCAGCTAAAGCCGTGTATTGTTGTGACTCTGAAGTAATTAACTCATTGTTTGGTGTTTTTGCTAATGAGTCAAGTACACTAGTATGGCAAGCCGGCCAAGACATAACACATTGTAAAAACAACCAACCTATAGGAGTTTTTCGCGTTGTACATGTATAAATAAGTAACCCGTTGTAAATTCAGTTAGCCCACAATTATAATACGGAATAAGTTCTATTTCACAATATTGCACCTTATTCCGTTACTTTATTCCTTCCATAACGCGTTGTAATAACTAAGAAAGCATCGCGTATGCTAACAGATATAATCCTAGTGGCTGATTTTACAACGCATTTGAAGCAATAGGTTACTGACCGACTTGCCATATCCGACGCGTGACGTATAGAGCACTAAATGAATTCATACTTTAAAATTCGCTTCTACACGCATGCAACACTAAAATGTAATCTTTATTAGCTTTGTTAAATTTAAGAAAGAGAAAAAACGTTATTCTCTTCCTTTTTCATTATTTAATTATTACAATATTAGCAACTAAAATAAGTGACAAGGTAGCAAATGTTAGGTAAAATGTATTCACGTTAATTTAAGGAATCATTAAACGACCTTCAAATTAATTGGTGTTTTTTAAAGGTATACAACTTCCTTTGCTAACAACTAACCACGCGGGCGTGAAATCAATTATTTTGCAAACTACATTTTTGCAATTGTTATTTCCATAGGTCGGTATATTGAATCTATTATGTGTGTGGGTGTATCATTATGTGTGTATGTATTTAGGTGTACATATTATGTTAGTGTGCAAAATATTTTATCTATTTTATCAATCTTATTATTGTGTAGATTTATTTTTGCTTGTAAACTTTTTTTATTAAGTTTCATTGTTAGTCTTACATAGCATTTTTGAAAAGGTCAATTATAAAGTAATACCGATTGAAGTTTGATTGTCTATACATGTTCACCTGTGGAAGTCCGTGTATCATATAGCACAGCACAAGAGCAACAAGATGGTATCGCGATATGTAACCATCTAGGTTCCACTTGACCTTCAGGTATTCCCCACGCTAGTGTCCATTTTTGTTCTTGTCTGCACTCACTCGAAGTGCTTGATTTTTTGGGAAATCCATTACATCGATGTCCTTCTGAAGAACATCGTGTTATCCAGAAGAATTGACCTTTCGCTACTGTGACCACGTTACTCTGTAAATCCAACGCCACGGTTAGTTCCTCCAACCACTTCTGCCGTAGCAGGCACCGTCGAGGCATAGTTCCTGGGGGAGGTTGGCGCCTTGCAAGTAGAAAAAATAAACTTAAGTGAAATAAGTATTGCGTTTAAAAGATGTATGGTATTATCATGTGAAATACAACCACGGTTTTACATTTGAGCTCTTTACGACAAGAGGAATACACGTATTAGCCTTTGCGCAGTTAGCGTTAACAACGCCAAATCTGGAATGGAGCACTATACTAGAAAGCCGTCTCAATGGGCAGCCAGAAAGTGCGGGTCCCGGAGTACCAAGCAAAAGAAGGGACCAACATTATGCATTTTTGTTTTATAAAAAAAAAACCAATGCCATACTATTAAAAGATGGCTTAATTATATCCTCCACCTAAGTTGTATCATGTACTTTATTCCATTAAGAAAACTAAGAACATGATATACAGAGTAGGGGCACTTGAACTTCGGTATAGGATAAACTGACATGACACATCGTAAGTGCGGCGGTGATATGTAATTATGCCAAAAGAATTGTATCAGAAAACAATGATGGCCAGGGTCGCGTCCGTTATGTGTCCCGTTATGTGTGATTTTGAGCTGAGGGTGATGAAACGTGGCGCCCCCCCCTGCACAGGGTTGACAAACCTATAGTTTCGCTCTACAACAATGGTTGATCTACTGCACAATTACAATGGTTTCAAATTTTGTGCGTGTCCATTGTTATATTAGCCTCCATTTTTGTGATTAAATATATATTTTTTTATTTGGTAAGTTTCCATTTTTTTGAGAAAAACACTTGTTTCTTATGGAAATCCCCTTGTGCTATATTGAGCATCAGACCAGGTGTTATTTACTAGATAGATTGTGCAAGAGGAAACAAGAGAAGTGAATAGGAATTCCCCAAGATGTAAAATTTGAGAAACTGGAGTCAATTGTTTATCATTGAGATCAAAACAGATGCTAACCCCCCCCCCTATGGGGATTCCCCATTCATGTTATAAATCGTTAGGTGATGCAATTGAAGATTGATTTGTAATTTATGTGAAATCCAATTGGTCAGTGCAAGATTTGCAAGGAAGATTATGTTTAGCATGATGATTGCTGTAATGATTATTGTTAGAGAGGGGAATCTAGCTGTGAGAAGTTAAATACTATCACTGAAAGGACTGAGGGCCAGCAGTTGTAACCAGAGGAAGAATTAAGGTATAGTTTTATAGCTAGTTTTAATCTACAATAATGGTAGGTTGTGTGTACACAGTGCCAGGATTTATAATACTTTGGAGACCGCCGGAGCTGAAGCTGAACTGTCGCTGTCGTACTTTTAAGCCAAGAGCTTCAGTTTTTGGAATCAAAAAGGGATTCCAGTTTGTGTCCTATAGAGGGACATTAGCGCAGATGATGGGGTGGTGGTAGAATACCTGGATTGTATTGCAGAAATAGTGTCGTCGAGGGAGGAAAACCCCGTCGTCTTGAATTGCTGGACAAAATTACCTACAAGACTCAGAAAGGATTCCTATGGATCGTGTTTACCCTGGCAATATTATTGCATGCTGTCACTTTGGAGTCGCGCTGTTAGGACATATAATCGTTGGACTTCACCGCTTATATTTCCTTCTGGACATTATTGACACTAATAATATATATGACTAAAATCTTTAAAACGTAATACGTGTAACGTTGTTTTGGTACCTAACCAATTCTTCTTAAACACCTGATTCAAATCATTAAATCTGTTTTATTATATAAAGTTAGATCATTTTGCACAAAAAGCTCATTTATATTTTGTGTGTGAAAGGTATTTCTGACCTTTGACGTCCCACGATACATCATAACACCAGTGGACCACTATAGTTCGCATCGTGCCAGGAAGCAAGTTTGCATTGAAATTACAGAAACTAGCAGCGATTCACGGCGAAAGAGTACAAAATATTTTGAAAGTCTGCAGCAATAACTTCAAGAGTATTATCAATCTGCAGAATTCTCTTACATTATTTTTTTTGTCAACGAAAACTTGAATTCACAGAAAAGGAAGCAAACCGCGCGTTGCTCAAAGATCCGAATCCGCCATTGAGGTTGCGTTTGATTTTGTCCGTCGGACAGTAATGTCTTAAAGATCCACCGCCAATTTTATTATCCTGTTGTTTTCAGCCTTAGCACTTGTAGGGATATGTTTGATAATTCATATCTTACTTGTTATCGACATGCAAAATCTGATTTTCATGATTTTTTTTTTTTTTTCCGATTTCCTGATTAGTAAATCACTGATAGTGCCTTTGAACTGATCGTACAAAAAATAAATCCCATACAGGGCTTTTATTTCCAAAACACAGCTAGTTCAACGTATTGAAGAATACAAATAAATCATATAGTCACGAACCGTCACCAAACTTAAAGTATTAAAAAGAAACATGTCATCTCCCTATGCACATGGTAGAAAAAGGTAAAGGCTACTACGTGAACCTTGGAGATATAGGCAAACTTGTGGATGGTTCCCCTCAGGACGATCCACCGAACCATTGGTCAAATCATACTCCCTGAGGTCTTCAAACAACATCTATATTGCCCGGGGCCCACTCTTCATAGACAAGGGATACCACCTGCGTCAATGTCTGTGGTATATAGTCTTTGGCGTGAAAAAATACATGGATGTAGAAGTCTTTATAATTATGCTTGAAGGATACGGTTTCTGTGTTTTTTAGAGTGTTAAAAGTTGTTTTCGTCATTGTTTAAGGGGGTAGTAATTGCATTATATTGTCTAAAGTACGAGGAAAGAAGCCTTTGTTTAGGGTAGTAGCTAATTGCGCTAACATAACATAACATCACATCAATGACTTATATTGTTGAAAGGCGCCTTTTTCATCAGCATATAATCAACGCCCTTTATGAGTAATACACGGAAAGAGGGTGAGTTTTGAGCATGGACTTTTAAACTTCTCAACAGTACGGGCACTACGGATGGTGATAGGAATTTGGTTACATAGCTTTGGTGTCAGAAGCCACTAAAAGGCCCTGTCGCCAGCACATTATGTGTCCTATTCCTAGGAACAATACCAGTGGTAACAGACCCATGACTGATCTACTGCCACCAGACATTCACCTGATGTACTGGGGCAAAGCCCGTTCAGTGCCTTATAAACATATAGAGAGTCTTGAATTTAATACGATCAACTATACTAAGCCAGTGAAGCTCCTTCAAAAGAGGGGATGTGTGAGTAAATCTAGGACACCGGAATATGAGACGAGCACACGTGTTTTGAGCTTTTTGGCGTATGTTGAGGGTCTTCTGAGTACTACCATGAGCAACGATTACAGTAGTCTAAGCGAGACACAAATTATGATCTAACCACATTAGCACATGTATCAAAATCTAGGAATCAACGTATTGCTAAAAGGTTTAAATTTGCCAGTAACAGATTTAGCAAGGCTGGACACATGATTGGAGACATTGGCATTTGGTTGTCAAAAATAACGCCCAAATTGCGAACTTATCAGATGGACAGATAGACAAACAGCCAGCCACCTGAAGCTCTACATCATGAGTTTCATGTGGTTGACTGATGAAGCTATAAAAAATTCGGTTTTGTCAGGAATTTAAATTTCAGTTATTGCAATCATCCACTGGTTAACATCAACGACGGCGCAACGTGAGAGTTTGAACAGGGCACACACAGTGGTCTCCTGGAATAAGGGATCGACATCCAGATACACCTGGAGGTCATCAGCATAAATGTGGTATTTCACACCGTGGTGACGGAGGATATGACCAATAGTATGTGTGTGTAAAACATACAAAAACCAAGGGGCCCAATTTACCGACCCTGAGGTCGACCATATTCTAGGTTATATTGTCAGAGTATTTACCGGAGACAGAAATACGGCAGGATCTATCCTTAAAGGTAAGATGAAACCAGTCACGCACAGATCCTCTGAGGCCGAATCTCATGGGTCTATGGCTCCACAGCTAGATCAGTGTCCACAGTGTAAAACGCTGCGGAAGAGATCTAACATAATCAGGAAAATGGCTTCTGATTTCAAAGCATGTTTTATTTATTGGAAATCACTATGAACATAGGCTAGTGCAGTCTTAGTACTGTGCAGTGCTTTATATGCAGACTGCAATGGTCTGAAAGTTCATAGTTGTTAACATGATCAAGTATCTGTGAAGTGACACATTTCTCATCAATGGAAATGAGAGGCAAGTTAGCAACATGTCTATAATTGCTCAACCTATTCTTATCAAGCGAAGGTTTTTTTCAACACAGGTGTAATTTAGCTTGACGAGTTGCTGGAAAAGAACCTGTAGATAAAGACATATTTACTATGCGGTTAGACATGGTAATAGTTCAGAAATATGTTGTTTCAAATAGCCATGTTGGCAGAATATCTAAAGAACTGACTTGTGGACACTTGTTGACAATAGTTAGCATTTCAGCCTCAGACACGTGTTTGAATTCACTGAGATTAAATCTACATGGAACACCTGTGATGTCGACAGCCACATTTGCATGGATTCTTTCCAGATGGCACCTTCACCACGAATTTTGTTGACCTATGATGATAAAACTTGCAAATTTATGAGCAAGAAGAGAAGGAAATCTCAGTGTCAGCATAGGCTTGCATTTTTTAAAGAGTTCATTTACGATAGGATACATGTCCTTAGCTGCTACCGTCTTTAAGTTCGCTTTTGAAATATACAGTTTTTGATTTGACCACAGTCTCCCTAACTGTTGTGATAGCTAACGTTACGCTAGCTGAGACTGTGTAGGGGGTGAAAATTCCAGTTTCAAAAATGTGTTAGGGTGCTTTTTGTGAATACTTGGACGCGGATAAGACCTCTTGTCAATAAAAAGTGTCCCTGGGCTATAAGCTTGAAATTACTTTGGTCATTCACCAATATTGGTGTGTTCCAGCGTGCTCTGCAGTCCCATTTTTTACGGTAACGGTCGACATCATTGGATTAAATGCAATTGTGAGACATGTTGAACGCAGCTCAAGTAGGGTGTCCGTGGATTAAAAGGAAAAGGCGTGATATAGCCGATCTAGTGGACATCCCCGATCAAAAAAGACTATTCACAGCCAAAAGCAAAAATTTTGTTGGAAATTTAGTTACCTGCATGTTATACACCTTAAAAAGACATATTTTTAGTTTGAAACTCAACTGGAATATTTCTATTTCTTGCTCGGCTTTAGTTATTCTTAATTATGTAGTTGGTGGTATCTGGGGTTGGTATCGTATTGTAAATGCAACTCTTTCTAGGCTAGAGTTCTTGAGGATACAGGCAATTCAAAGAAGTCATAAATACGTGGTTGCTGGTGTCATCTCCGCGCTCCAAAGAGTATGTATATCTATTCCAGACTCAGTACAGATTTATTGTCGGCGGGTTGTATGTAAGTCTATATTCAGCTAGAAGAGAAAGGATATTAAAATTATTGTCTCATGATGATGAACGGAACAGATGAGAGGAGTCTTACAGCGATTTGAAACCTATACAATCTAAGAATATTTACTGAATGTTGGTTAAAAAGGGAACCACACTCATCTTTCGTAAAAAATCTTAGGCACAGTGAGTGAGTAAAACTAGGTATTGTTGGGTGAAATTGAACTAACGCCATTTGGCCCGGTAAAGTTGACTTAGCTTTTACACAAAAAGAGGAGGGGGTTTCCTTTACTCGACATTTTTTAACAGTACAGTTAATTATATTTCGACCGGGTAAAACCATCTGACAGTCGCATTTTACCATGCTGCTTTGCATCTAAATCACATTTCTGGTATGCATCTCACAGTGTAACTTGTCTGTGGACCATCAATAATAAATGCATGAAGACTTCGTTCAAAGACTGCAAATTTTTGGATGGTACGTAATGAATGATCATGGTGGCTAGGAAATTAATATAGTTAAGAAAATGTTTTAATATGCGTTGGGCATTTTATAGTAAAAAATTAATTCAAGAAAAAAAGGTTAAATAATCTGTTATTTATTATTTAAAATAGTAATCAATTTACACATGGAGCTAAGTTTCATAAATTTGGTACTCTATGAAGGCCGCCGAGAAAATCAACATTTAACTTGCCATGCTTTGTTAACACAATCAATGAATACAATAGCTGAGCAAATAAACAAGTTTCCACACATAACATAGTGGTTTTTGGGAGCCAGTGTAGAACTATGGCACGCTCCACGTATCAAATCATTGCGAGTTTTCATGCGCCTGTATATCAGTTTCTAAACCCCGCTATAATGTCGAGTTGAGCGCTGGCCTATCCCAGTTTGCACCTATTTGCCCGAGTTTTCTAAATCATGTCCAGAATAAATCATGTCCAGAATAATCATATGCCGATTTTTAAAAAACTGACATGATTTTTTTCAACATGTGCAAACTGGACATGAATTGTTTTTCTCAACATTAGCAAAACTCGACATGAATTTCTTTTTTTCTCAACATGAGCAACTCGACATGATTTTTTTCTCAACATGAGCAACTCGACATGATTTTTTTCTCAACAGAGCAAACCTCGAACATGAATTTTTTACACATACACCAAAAAATCATGTCGAGTTTTCCTCATGTTGAGAAAAAATCATGTCGATATTTTGAACACTGGACATGATTTATTCAAAACTCACATAAGAGAGCAAACCGCGATGTATAGAGGGCAACTGGATATATAGCGCTGTAAACTCGACATATAACGCTGCACACTCGACATATGGGGGGGAAAACTCGATACACATCGCGTGAAACTCGACATGGCGGGAAAACTCGCCATGATTTTGATACGTGGAGCGTAAAACCTTGCACATGTTTTATGTCAACTCACACCATATAGGGAGCACAACTCGATGTATAGATAGGGCAACTGGACAGATAGCGGCTGAACTCGACATAACGCTGCACACTCTACATATGGCGAGGAAAACTACTCGATACAGCAGCGCGTGAAAACATCGACATGCTGGGGGGCGTGACAACTCGCCAATGATTTGATACGTGGAGGCTTGCCATATAGAACCCACAATTTAAAAACAGGAAGTCAAACTTCATGGTAAAACAGAAAAAAATTTACCGCCTTCAATTCTAAATGGCCACTTTCTGACACAAAAATCACTTCGACAATGGATTCAACGGGAGTTTCGACAATGGATTCAACGGGAGTTTTTCCGCACAACCTGAAAAAACCGACCCAATCTGACCTTCTTTTCTAACACACTTATTACTTCGTAAACCCTTAACTGAAAAAACCGGCTCTTTATTCCGTGAAGGATTTCGTGAATCAAGTGTGTCATCAAAAAGTGTGTCAGACGGATCAGGTACGAAACTCCTGATTCCACAGTGCGTGTGTTTGTTTTGGTCTGCTGATTGGTTAGTTACCAGCACACACAAAGTGACTTCTGTATTGACAGTTAAACGGTGCATATGTGGTAAAAATCAGCCGCATAGATAGTATCATGATCTATCACACAAACTGTTTTAAACCAGTAAAATTAAGAGTCTAATGGTTCTTAGAGTCCAATTTAAAGACAACGTTGATAATGTGACCTTGAACAAACTCACATAGCCTGGATGGTAAATAAATTTCATGTCACAATATCTCCTCTCTGCTCTTGAATTAACAAATAACTTATTTAGTTGTTCAAATCATTATAACGACTGCTTCCAAAACAGAGATAAAGATATTTTGCTGTAAACCAGCAATAACACAACAACCAACACGAATAATTGTGTATCTATGAAAATAACTACTATATGAATGCCATCAAGGCTCAGTAGGAAAATATCGTTTAAGTTAGCATAATATATCAATGTTTATAACTAAACTTGGCTTGCCGAGAATCACCCAGTTGTCATAGGTGAATGTTCCCACTAGCTTATGTTTCAGCAACCATCCCCTTGGCAATATGATGAACATGGTGGTCTGGTGTTTTATTAAAAAGCCTTAATTAACCTGCCTTGTTAACATATTCGTGTCACTGACAAAACTAGTCTGTTAAAGTTGCGGTGTATCGGCCCACATCGTCCTACTACCAAGGCCTTACTTCTCATTCTCATTTTTTTGACTGAGTTTGAAAAAAAATTCTTGATGACATTTGTATACTCACCTGCCATGCAATTGGGCATTCTCGGTGACTTCATGTTCAAGTTTGAATCATCCCTATAAATGGGATTCTGACGGGTTATTTTTATATCCACGTTGTCTACTTATGGCTTTTGCCAAACGTCCATGGACCCACATGGTCGCACGCCTTGATTTAGTAATATCTCGGATTGATGATAATGGTTCAGAACTGTCTAATGTAGTACTCAATCATCACATGTCATGTGCTCTGTGCGGTATGTTTACTCACCTCCTATGACATTGTAAAACCCTCGCGTAATTTTCGTAATCTTGACATTGATCAATTCAATACTCTTCTTCGTGATCGTCTTTGTACAGTCCCTGTCGAATGTGATGATCCCGATACACTTTGTGATTATTATGAGACATTACATCTTCTGTTCTGACCAACTTTTGTTTGCCGTATTTCACTCACAAGTAGCATACCATCAGGACTCGCCTTCCATGGTATATAGATACCCGCCAGGTTCGGAGGCGTCTTGAGTGTAGATGGCGCAAATCACGTTTCTGAAGAAGAACTATAATTCGCTTATTGTTAAGAAATACAAACTCATAAACTCATTAAGTGAGTGGTGCTAAACGTGGCTTTTTTTACTGACAAATTTCTTAGTTGTAGGACATGTTCAATAGTCTTTTGAATTTCATCTCATCTTCAAGGCTTTGCCCAGTGCTACCTATGACCTGACGCCAATGATTTTCCTGACTTTCTTTACAAACGTTGCATTAACGTTACCACATGGTTGAAAAATGTTATACTTTAGGTAAACAATTTTGAGAAACAAAAATAAAATAGATAAAAAACTAGATTTGAACCGTATAAAACTTTTTGTTTAATGTATATCGTTTCAAATACACACCAATTACTTAATTATATGAGCATTTTATACATGTACTTTACTGAGATGCGAAGCAGGGCCATTGATATTACAAGTCTTATCCATACCGGCTACACTACATTACAGATATCAAATAAAAATAAATATCTGACCTTACTTTTTTTCCAAAATTAAGAAGTTATACTTGAAACTACAATATAATACAAATGATTTTTAATGACGGTACAAAAGATTTTCATATTCATATTCTTACCTTAAACAGTAGGTTACAAAAACATGTAAATTACAAGAAATTGATAACGGGCAGCGTATAAATACTAATCTTTTTCAAAATGTGTGGTAGTATTACCTAACTAATGACTCTGAGTTAAGCGCACTTCTTCTTATCGTGCCAAACAAGTGGTTCTCAACTATGATCCAGTTAGAGGTGTGTAAAATGGTCTGTCTGCTGGCTGCTTCACTGATTCCGCAAGGTCCTTGCCTGTGCATTATTGCCTCAACTGTGGGCATACCAAGAAATGTCTATTGACTGGGCACTTTCACAATCCACAAGTAGTGTCCTGATCTGCGTTCAGGTAGTCCCCTTCTGCAAGGAATCCTAATCGGCGGCCGGTTCTGGTCCTCAATCTGTTGAGACAGATCCCATTCACAGCACCCACTAGGTAGTCAGCTCTAGGTAGACGATGCTCACCAGTTCAATACCACGCATATATGTTACTTGGTTGATAGCAAGGCTGTCTCAAGGCGACAAGGCGACTGTTTCAAGGATGGACTTTGCTTAAGAAACTAGCCTCTTGCATGCTCGCTACACTACGACGGATGTCTGGTGGAGTAATTCCTGCTAGGGTATATAGTTGTCTGTTGGAGTTGGGCGAAGGCATTTAACGCTGGATCAAGCTTCTTAGGGTATGAGGACGAGCACCCCATCTTGTGCCAGTGAGTTTGTTGAAGATGTTTGCGTGAACATGCTTTACTCTGAAGTGTCCCGCAAAGTGCGATGTTAAAGGTGCAACGAGAGATTTTGAGACGAAATACTAATTTCATATATATTAGACACTCAATAGATTTCTTACCTTGTATTTTGCTACAGAAATGTCTTAAAAGAGAGAAAAAAGGTGATTTTGATTTGCTTATATTTCAATATAAAACATAGGCTGAATTTCGTATTTGCTCCTATACGAAATTAGAAATTTCACAATTTTTGTACCAAAGAAACATTTCTCAACCTAATCCTTTCAGATGGGGATATTTTTGATGGAAAGCTTTACATCAGGGCAAAAATCAGAATTTTCACATTTTTAGGGACACCTGTTATTTGAAATCTCTCGTTGCACCTTTAAGCGCACTGAGGTTTCGCGTATTGTGCGCTTTATATGCGTTATTATTATTATTTTGACTCAATTGGCTCAATTTTTGTAATTTGTTATTTATCATATTTACCTTAAAACTTTTTTTTTCTTTTTAAAGAGAATGGTCAACTCCTCTACATCATTTTTTTTTCAATTTTGGTTCAAGACCTACCCAAATATTTTACTTTTCTCCTTTCCTCTGAGTAAAGGTGAGGTACAGGGTGATCCCAAAATGGATGGTGAGAGAAGTACCAACATGCCTAGTATAACGCAGAGATATCACAGACACTTGGTTTTGGTACCATTGGTCCTTATCTTTTCATTGATACCAAAATGAGTACCAACATTACGTCAGAATGACGTCATAATGTTCGCATTCAAAACTTAAATTTCATAGACACACAGTGTATAACATGTACAAATTCAATTTTGATTGATTGATTTTATTTGGCATTCGTATTCATACATCAAAAATATATAAATATTTACAAAAAAATGCAAATTATCATTTACAAGAATATACAGCTATAACATTTAAAATTAAAAAGACGATATGTTATTGAACACCAAGATAACTCGGCAATTAACCAGTCGGTTCCTTACAATAAATCACATGGACGGAATAAAATTAAAAATATTGGACATTTTACATTTATAAATAAATATCTAAATATTATTATTTTTCAAATATTTGTTTATTAAAACATTGAGACACTGGAAGAAGGAATTATGATATAAAAAATAAAAGATGAAGATTGTTTTAATTTTTTTTAAATTAGATTTTAAAAAGAGAGAAGAGTGAAAACTAAATAGATCCTAAAAAATCACTAGATGTAAAGTGAAAAGAATTTAAAAAAATTACTTTAAAAAAATTGGTTTGCCTCATCTGCGAGGGCCTTGGCTTTTTGATTGGGAATTAATTTTAAAACAGAATTATTTTGTATGGTTTTGATATTATCAGGGACGGCATTGCAATTTAATTGCACTATAATAAAAGACGGAAGAGCCTTTACCTTTGACTCAAGGAAGACGAAATTATGGCTGCTGCTTCAGGTATTGTAGCTGTAAGAGTCAGAAATGTTGATAAAATGCTCACTCATATAAGAGGCATTGTTGACATTTTTAAAAACACGATTTAATCCAAAAACACACGATTTTTAACACTTAAAATTTTTCATTTTTTATGATCTTAAAATTTTGTTTGGCACTATTGGCCATTTTGGTAATGATATGGGTGTTATTTACATTATTAGGTTTGTTTTAGTACCAAAATAATACATTAATTTTTGTTGTCAACCAAACCAATTTGACAGGAATCCAAAACCCTCCCAAGCTTACTTGCGATAAAGTGTGGATCCCCATGTGGATCACGATGGAGAAATAAAATTGTGCCATCATCAGCGTAAAGTAATAATTTGCAATCTTGATCAACACTAAATGACATGTCGTCGATGTAGCACAAAAACCGTAAAGGGCTCAGAATACTAGCCTGGGGCACACCACAAGTAATATTAAGGGGTTGATAATTGATGCCGTTGACTTGAACGATTTGTTTTCGGTTGGTGAGATACGATTTGAACCATTTCACTGACTCAAGCCCCATTATTTTGATTTTATTGCAAAGAATGGTTGAGGGTATCAAATGCTTCTCGGAGATCAAGCATGATCATCCCGGTAAATAAATCATTTGAAGTTTGGATTTTGATATAATCAATTAAATAAGCGAGGCATGAGTTAGTAGAGAAGGAGTTTCTAAATCCGGATTGAAATTCACAAATCTCGTGGATCAAATTATTATCCACGAGATATTTTTCAAGCTGAACATATACGGCTTTTTCGATAATTTTGACAAAATACATAAAATGCTAATGGGTCTATAATTCCCCATTTCAGCACCACTGTTTTTATATAAAAAAAAGGCTTAATATTAAGCTCGCTAGGCACAGAACCATTAAAATCGATAATTAATAAGATTTATCTCTGAGAAATTTACTGGAATTCCATCCAAGCCAGTGCTCTTAGTTATATTTATTTACTGATTTCTTTAAAAAATAAAAACCTCATAAATTGAAACAAGTTTAAGCTGATTTTAAACATTTTTGACAAATAGAAACTTTTCAAAATTTAGAGTTGGCACTGAATAATTTTTTACAAGGTAGGAGCTTACTGACTAGAGTGAAAGCTACATCCGTAAAAAAATCCATTGAAATGACTAGCAATCTTCTTTGGGTTAAAGCAAAATTGACCACGAATATTGAAAACAATATTTGCACAGTCCTTAATTAACTTTCGTACTATGGCGAAGATTTTTAGGCATTTCCAAAACTTTTTAGGGTTATTCTTACTTTCTTCGATTTTGTTCAGAAAATTACTAGATTTTTTTTTACTTCACTTTGAAAAACTGGCCGATCTAAGGTTTCCTTGCAGAAGTGGGGCTATCTGGAAGCAGATCAGGATACTACCTGTGGTTGTGGAACAGCACCACAGACAATGGAACACCTCTTGGTCTGCCCACTGCTGGAGCAACAATGCACAAACAAGGACCTTGCGGAATTCAGTGAAGCAGCCAGACGTTGTACCCATCTCTGGCTGGATCATATTTGAGAACCACAGTGTTTGGACACGATAAGAAGAAGAAGACTTTGAAAAAAAGTTTGGAAAAGTTGGGAATATCCGATTTGCATACGGTTTTTGGCTCTACATGATTGGGTATCGCTAGTTTTATATATACTACGTGAATCAAAAAAAATGTGCAACGGTTGTAGATGAACTTGACCTTGATAAAGTCACTGAATCATAGATTTGTTGTTGGTTTAATAAAGCAAATCTAATATACTTCCAAATGTTGAAAAAATGAAAGAAAACGATTAAAAAATAAGCCAGATATGACCAATTTTGTAAGCACACTCCTTTTT
Source organism: Ophioderma brevispina (assembly GCA_023653785.1). NCBI lineage: Eukaryota > Metazoa > Echinodermata > Ophiuroidea > Amphilepidida > Ophiodermatidae > Ophioderma > Ophioderma brevispina. Next base: position 14,970 of record JAMKCH010067598.1, on the reverse strand, counting down.
CCTCCATTCCAATGGGATTTACACAGTTAAGCAAGAATACGTCAATGTATTATGGGACATAGCATTATGAAAGTAATGATGACCCATGCTATTTTGTTTAATTGATCTATGAATAGTCATAATCTCCTTCATTGATCTTCAAAAAGAAAATGTTCACACAAAATCTCACCCAATTAATCCTGGTGTGTAAATGAAAAGGGTTTCAACACTACTACTGTAATCCAGGTATAGATAAGAGTTATGCCAATTAAAGGCACTAAACTCTTTGCAATCTCCTAAACAATGGAAAGATCTTGTTTTCTTGCTCTGCAACAGGTGAATTGGTGTTGGATTCGTCATATTAGTTGGCACATTGGTATAAATAAATTCATTGATTAATCCGTAGTTGAAATAATCAAGAAAATGTAGCATTAAGTTGACAAAGGCATCATGATATTGATATTGTAGATTCTCACAAACACAAGTTTAATGTGTGTAAATCCCATAGGAATGGCGAAAAAAGGGGTGTGCTTACAAATTTGGTCATATCTGGCTTATTATTTAATCGATTTCTTTCATTTTTTCAACATTTGGAAGTATATTAGATGTGTTTTATAGAAACAACAACAAATCTATGATATAGTGTTTGCATTAAGGTCAAGATCATCTTTAATCCTTGCACAATTTTTTTTGATTCACGTAGTACAGGGTCAGTATAATATCTTTGAGTCATTAAAATTGCAAAATATAAATTTTCCACCCTATATCCAGTATTTTCATACTTTCTTTAACTCATGACGTCACAGTGACGTCACAATTGGCCTGTTTGTACTTGTTTTGATACCAATGGTAAGACGATGAATCTCCAAGCTACTATGTGTTACCAAATTTATAGGAATCGGATGTTCAATAAGGACAATCAAAGAGGGGCGGTAACCAGAAAATCGAAAAGGGGTGTGACGAGGGTTAATCCTTATCTGCTCTATGTAAGGGCGGTCAATCCTATAAGAGAGAGCCTCTAATAATGATAATATTTGGTGCTAATAACAATGTTTTCCATATTAATGAGGCTATAATAACAATTATTATCATTAATATTTGTTATTATGATTATTATTACTATTAATTATCATTATTATAAGAAGAACACGAAAAAGAATAGTAACAGCAATAATAACAAACTATGCAAAACTACAACCCCCCCCCCACACACACACACACATACACACACACACACACCTTCACACACGCACACACATCCCGGGTTGGGTTTTTTGAACAGAAACTACTATAATATCAATTACATTTACCCTTTATATAACTAAAACGGGAGAAGCGGGCCGCTTCTAAAGAGGATTTAAAGAGATGTCATCGCCTGAGACAATCCTATACCTGTAAACAATTTTCTCTTCAAAGTTTTAACATCACATTAAAAAGAAGGTTTTTAAAATCCTTCGATTTGTCAAATTTATTCCTTTTGGCGATTGAAGTGCAATGTAATCTTTGTTTTGAAAACCGAAGGTATTAGAGGATTAAGATTGCCGACTTCGAATAATAGATAAGTATGCCGGCCGATGACACGACATACTACCTACACAGTGACCTTTCTTTCTACAATCATAGAATACCTTGTCCTGTTTAGGGAAAGAGTGGACCCCCCCCCCCCCTCTCCCCCAAGGCAATGTTGGTCTGCGTCATGTTGTCAGCAGTCTCGCCAGGTCCCCCAACATTGATTGATGTGGGGTGGAGAAGATTATAGTAAATGTTAAGTCTTTTGCTTTCTAATGAACATAATTTGGGCAATGTTGATCCGAGTCATGTTGTCAGCAGTCTCGCCAGGTCCCCCAACATTGACTGAAGTGGGGTGGAGAAGATTATAGTAAATGTTAAGTCTTTTGCTTTCTAATGAATATAACTTGGGCATTTTTGATCCGAGTCATGCTGTCAGCAATCTCGCAAGGTCCCCCAACATTGATTGATATAGGGTGGAGGTGGAGATGGATTATGGTAAAGGTTAAATCGTCAGCTTTCAAATGAACATGACTTACTCAATTACAATCTCATTTGTAAACATGGTGAAATGTTCCTAAATGTTACATGATTGTAGCCATATAATTTATGTTTTTTACAAAGTATGTAGATTAGTGAACATTTAGACCAATGGTCGCTCTGACTGCATCTTGTTCGGAATAAACACCAATATCGATTTTCCAAAAGAGTCCCAAAGGTCCCAAAAGTGAACCGAACCAGGACCACTAAGCGAGAATCTCTTATCTACTAGAACCGCAAAGGGGGAGTTACTAACAAGTAACTGAATCCTGCAATAGCAGTAACGGAGTAAATCTATAATATTCCATATAATCACCTTATGCAATATAACCATGATCAGTTTCGATCTGATGTCAACTGACCTCAAGCGGAAACTTATATTCCAGGGGAAAATCATAATAATCCCAAATACAAAAAACAAAATAAAAAAACAAGAACAAACACGCAAAAATCAAATAAAAAACAATTCTAATGAAAACATTCTAGAAAAAAAATAATTCAATAATATTCAAGTAAAAATAATTATAATTTTAAATGAAAACGAAACCAAAATAAAAAACAGAGAAAACAAAAAACGTACATATCAAATTAAAGAATGCCAGAAAAAAAACTGAAAAAATCCCAAATGAAAAATAAATAAAAACACTATCAGGCGGTATGAGACCGACTTCTTAACGCATGTTCTATATTTAGGAAATGGTGTACCACTGCTTCTGAGACTCTCGTCTTGTTTTTAATGAAGACCTGATGACGGAATAAAAAATGGTACCAAGTGCACCTTACATAGAATAAAATAAAATTAAAACTGTGACTTGAAGCGGGACGAACCGAGGTGGCTATAAGTAGAGAAATTTAATAAAGACGGAATGAGAAGACCCATTGAGTGTGTTATAAAATTAATTGAAATGGTGTTCAGCCATATCACACCTGATGGTTCTTGTTCATCCTACTGGGGTTTCCTACTTAAAAATATATTTGAAATGAATTGCTACGAGTACTGGATACGTTAACTCTGCATGGCCAGCGGGTGCATAACTTTCTCCTTATGACCACAATAGACATTAATAAGCTTTGCAACATGGATGATCGTTGTCGACGGTTTTTATTTCTTAGTCACAATCGAGCCTCCCACTTGTGCTCCCTAGATTGTAAAAAATAAATGTGGCGTCAACGATTTACTCGGACAGGTTATCAACTGGTAAACATTTAACCATCGAATCCTTCAATATTTCCCCTTCAAAGAATCAGACTAGCCCACATGTATGCCTATATTTGACCTTTCGATGTTTTTTATTTATATATATATGCATTTTAAAATTCGAAAAATCTAAATTTTTGGTCACGTACTAATCTATCATACATCTTGTGATCAAAAAAGAAGATGAAGACTGGAGAGACTGTATACACACAAAATCGGTAAATACCCGGGAAACACCATTTACTAAAGGTACCTTCGGGCTCAATTATGTACGGGTTTCCTTGTGGATAAGTTTCCAGATTCCAACTACTGTTTTTCCAATTAAGGTAGTGTTATATTGGCCTTTATTTTGTTATCAAAAATATTAATTTGATTCTCAATTTCTCATGGGAAAAAGCCCTTATGGAAAATGGAAAATGGAAATGCCCTTGTGCTATATTGAGATCAGACCAGGTGTTATTTACTAGATAGGTTGTGCAAGAGAAGAAAGTTGAATTCCCCTAGTGCTATGTTGACATATCGAGGGTTGACAAACAGAAGGACGTAACTCACTTTTTGGTGATTTTTGAGGTTTTGGTACCGAAAAAATCGGTAACACCAGCCTACAGATTCTGAAAACCATGAAGCCTTAACTCAAGTCTACTTCCAATTGCCTATAAAACAAAATAACACTTCACCACATCTCAATGGTGCACACTTTGTTTACTAACAGAAAGCCTTAACTCTGAGTTACGACCTTCTGATGGTAACTGTATTTGGCCAAACAATGAGTTGAGGCTTCATAGCTTGCACAATTGCCAGAATTGCAACAGCTTTTTAGCTCCCTATCCCACTTATATTGATGATTTCTTTTAAAACATTCCAAAGGGATGACATGCTTAAACATCTGATTGAAATAATGTGTCAATCATAGGCATGATTGAAAATGTAACTCACAGATTACCGTTTTCAGTTGCCGTCAGAAGGACGTAACTCAGCACTTAATTCCTATATTAAAGAATTTCTTTAATTCTGCTGTTCATAATTAAAAATTGTTCTTTGTTAACTAAAGTTTATATAATATTTGCTTACAGTACCATATATGAGCTTTATGAGATATTTACATTTTGAGTAATGAATAGATTTGCTTAGTAGAAAATATTAAACATCACATTTCTCAAAAGCAGTATTTTTGAGTTAAGGCTTTCTGATTGTCAACCCTCGATATGCACCTGTTGTTTATAACTAGAGAGGTGAATGGCAATTCCCCAAGATGTAAATTTAGAAACTGAGTCAACTTGTTTATGCATTGAGAAACAGATTGCATAATTTGGGGATTCTCCATTATGTTATAAATGTTAGGTGATGCAATGCAGATGATGTAATTTATGTGAAATCCAATTGGTCAGTGCAAGATTATTTTTATGCATGATGATGCTTATTGATTATTGTTAGAGAGGGGAATCTAGCTTTGAAAAGAAAACACTCAGGACCAGCAGTTGTAACCAGGAGCTATACAGCATAGTTATAGCTAGTTTTAATCTACAATACTGGTAGATTTGTGTGCTTTATATAATGCCAGGATTTATAATACTTTGGAGGCCACCGGAGCTTGAAAGCTGAACTGTTTGCTGTCGTCTTTTAAGCCAAAAGAGCTTCAGTTTTGGGATCAAAAACTTGGATTCCAGTTTGTGGTCCTAAATGAGGACATTGGCGGCAGACTGATGGTGGTAGAATACCTGGATTGTATTGCAGAAGATTGGTGTCGTCGGGGGAAAACCTTGTCGTCTTGAACTGCTGGATAAAATCAAGACAGAGAAGATCCCCTTGTTTTATAATACCGTGGATTTTAATGTGAACTTGTAGGCCTACACTGTCATTTTGGAGTCTTCGCTGTCAGGACAAATCATTGTTGAACTGCAACGCTTCTTTTAATTGTGGACATAAGCTATCACTTCTGGAAGAACTTTGTGTAAGACTTAATTTGTTGACTGTAACATTGAATTGTACATGTAATTTTGTTTTGGACATACCAAATTCTTGAACCAATCTGACTAAAAGCATTAAATCTGTGTTATATTATAAAATTCAGATCATTTGTGCACAAGGCTCATTTATTTGTGTTTGAAAGGTATTTCTGACCTTTGACATTTATGAGACGTCATAACAGTAGATGTCCGTTTTTTTATTAATTATTTCCAAAAATATACTTTTCGAAAAAGTCATGAAGGAAAAATTGTTATTCATAGTTGGACACAACAAGATCGTTGGGTTCCATGCAACTCAGGTACGGGGCTCCGGTTGCCAATCCATTGTATAATGTGCTGCAGCACCAACCGTTTTAGGAGAGTGCTACCGTGGCCGGAATAATAACATTTGTCATCATAGCTAAAATTGACCGTAGGGATGTGGAGTTCATGAAAACAGGTGATGACAAATGTAAAAGTGGTGGCAATTTGCATACGACGCCATTTTCCAAATTGTAAGCCATCTTAAAGCCAAAAACACCTAAGAAGACAATTTTGGTGTAAAAAATGTTTTTTCTGGGTCAAGGAGTTCAATAAAACTATTCCCAAAACTATAAAATGTTGCATGTGCCGATATTTTCCAAGATGGCTGACATTTTATTGACACAAACCTTTCATTTCTTATTATATAGCCTATGAAGATGATGGTGTCAAATTTAACATTTTCTGGGTCGAGGAGTTCAATAAAACTATTTAAAAACTGTCAGGTAAATATAAAAGTAATGAAGTTTTCATACGTCACTATTTTCCCAAAATGGTCAACATAGAAAAAGGCAAAATCCTTTATACCTCATGCTATACAGCACCTAGGATGACGATTTTGGTGACAAAGTGGATGTTTTATAGGTCAAGGATTTCAACAGCCATATTCTCAAAACTGTCAGATGAGTCGTGAGTCATGTTATTCATGGACTACCAATGTGACACCCAAAATATGACACCTTGACTACTCTTTATGTATTCACCCAAAACATATATCTGGAATTGCATGGGAATTTTGATATTTAGGCCTGTATTATTTTAAACGAAACCATTATTAAATTAAAGACACTATCCGACAGAGTGAAAATATTTGAAATTTGCAGGAATAGTTTAAAAGTAAAGGATAAGTCTGTTAATTTTTCCAAATGAAGAATTAACAGAAAAGGAAGAAAACGGCAGTGTTCAAAGATACGAATCTCCATTCAATTACGTGTTGTAGAAAGTGTCCGTTCGGACAATTATAACTAAAATAACCGATTTTGTCTTTATTAGGCTGCGTTTGGTCGTATCACTTGCAGGGTATGTTAGAATACCAATACTAGTTCCAGACATGCAAAAATCTGATTTTTGATGATTTTTTGGTTTATCTGATTTGTCAAATCACTGATAGTGTCTTTAAATGGTCATGGTCACGTGCACACCTATTGGTAGTCAATGTTTTGGAGTTTTCGTTCATAGGAGCATAAAGCGCAGTTAGGAAGTTCTAAGGAGGAGTTACCGAGGATTCTGTGTTGGTATTAATTATCAAGCATCTGGGTTAATATATTTTACCAATTTGCCGCATTAAGTCTGACATTGCAGTAAGTTAACACTCTTGGGTAGTTGTATTTAAAATATTGGGCTATCTTGGAAAAAAAGTGACAAATGCAAAATAAATCACCTTTATATTCATCCTGCAATTTTTAGAATAGTCTTATTGAACTCCTTGACCCAGAAAACACTCATTTTGACACTAAAATCATCTTCCTAGGTTATATAATAAGAAATACACGGTTTCTTGACGAGATGTCGGCCATCTTGAAAAAATAGCCGTGTATATAAATTTCCATAACTCAGACAATTCTGGCAATTATATATTGAACCTCTTGACCCAGACAACATACATTCCGACACTAAGTCACCATAGTATTGCTATTACCTTTAAAATGGCGGCCATTTTGCAAAATGCTGGTTTATGCAAATTGCCATCACTTTTATTTTTGTCATCACATGTTTTCATGAACTACACAACCCAATGATCAATTTTAGCTATGATTGCAAATGTTATTATTCCGGCCCTGGTTGGTAGAAATCTAAGGCCCCTTTTCACCTGATGCTGCAGCACTAATAGATATCGGCGATACAAACGAGATGATATTAGGCCATAGGCCATCAAGGTACACACTGAATGGAACCAGAAAGTCTTTTCACCACAATTCATGTAATGTCTATATTTGTAATGAATTAAAACACGAGTGTGTCAACGGTAAAGGTTGCCTATTTAAAATTAATAAAATGTCATTTAATTCCTTTCCCTGAACAGCGGTGACCAGTGATGTACAGTGATTCCAGCAAATAATGGCGCTATTAGTATTTAGTAAATCCGCCCGTGATTCAAAGGACAAAGCAATTCAGATTCTTTTTATCTAGAAATTCAGAGCTATTGTTATTGCCCATGCAGTGGAAAAGATTACAGGTATTATTGGTAATTAGTTTTGAAATATGGCCGCATTAAAGACTCCTCAGAGATTTCGAAATATTATTTTTTTGTGTAATAATGACAAATAGTCAACTAGAACTAAAGATAGTAACCTAAAATGCACAATTCCGAAATTTGAGATGAATCGGATTTTTCGTTTTGATGCAGTAAACATTATGTGTAGTCTTACGTGCCATAGGATACTGTGTATAACAAAAATTCCGTATCCGGAATTTTATAACAAAGTTGTGATTTTCTATATGAAGGAATTCGATTTAAGCTTAGCAATTTCACACAGTGATTAGTATATGGACAAGCATTATGTACATGCAAAAAACAGGATTTTTTTGGAAATTGAGGGCGCCCTCCTCAGGAAATCTCTGAGTCGGCCTTTAATAACATTTGTTCTATTTATGGCATTCGAAGAGACGCTCTATTGGGTTCTTTCACGGAAGGTAAATTGTAATTGTCTTTTGTTTGTCCTCCAGATCATTCAAGAATGTGGAGAATACATGCAGCTGCTTCACTTGAACATTATTTTTTGCAGGTGATTTTATTGCATTCTTTATTTGCTTGGGTTGTTCTGGAGCACTGGCCTCTATACATGTATAGCGGGCTCGCACGTAATTGAATAGTCGTCGATTGATACAACCGGAACTTCCCCAGCGGCCATTTTGAGGAGGGCAAAACATGAGAGGTCACCGTACTGAGTCAATGCGAAGTCAATACAATTTCTTGCATAGGGCCCTTTCAGGGAGCTAAATTATGTTGAATGGGCGTTTTATTTGCCCTCCAGATAATCCAAGCATGACAAGAATGCAATACATGCACCTGGTTCACCTGAACATTTCTACAGGTGATGCTTTGTATTCTATGCACGCTTGTGTTGTTCTGGAGGACAGGTCTGGTCAAGTTAACCTATTGACCTCCTGTCCTGTGAAACCGCCCTATTTGAAAGAAAAATCTTAATATTTATTAAAAATTGTGTGGTAGTAGCATCAACAAATTATGCCACAGTCATGTGCCCTCCCCCTCCCCATTCCATCTCCCTTTACCCTTCCCCTTAGTACGTACTCCAATATATGCACAAAACACATTTACTTTGATAGGATTTTTCTCGTTGAAAAACGTTAGTTTATGGATTTATTGGTATTTGACTTTGAAACTTATTGAGTCGTTCACTTACTGAGTTACAATGAACAAGAAAGTTACCAGGCTTACCTGAGATTGACGTGCTGTTTCACTGTTAGAGTAGTTGCTGTTAACATATCTTGCGGTAACTAGTTGGAATCAAAGAAAAAAACACATCATAGATCAATGCAAAAATTCTTCTTGGAAAGCATCGTCATAAGAGAGTGAATACAAAGGAAAGACCAGCAGTTAGAAATAATTATTTCTTTGCAGCAATTTGCTGTACCTGTGCACAGGTATATGGGAAGATTGTCTGAGGTCATTCTCGATTAAAACCACTCTAACTCATAGAAGATTTTAAACTTGCATGATCATCAACAAACTCCTAAATTGTAGAATTTTGCAAGAATGGTAAACAAACAGTTTATGACGCCATTTACATTTCTAAAAAATATTCAAAGGTATTGGATAGGGATTTAAAAAGTACGAGCATGGTAAAAGCGTACGCGTCTCTGTAAATAATCGCATTACATTTGTTAATGTATCAATGCCTTATCGATCGGTGTTTATTGTTTCGTACAGACAATTGTTAGATATTTGAAAAATTCACAAATCCAATTCAATACAAAATGACACTTTTATAATGTAAACGTACATTCAATTGAAATAATTGAGGGACAAAGTCCAAAGTTATGTCATTGAAATCACATTTGGCGATATTTTTACAAGCCAAAATCACATTTTAGACATTAAAATCCTTTGTAAATGAGCAGGAGAATGTATATTTTGTAAGACAATGGTTCGTCTTTTACGTTTGACACTTTGTCGCTATCACTTTTTCTTTCTATCCAACTGTCCTTCTGTCTCTGTCTATATCAATGTAATGTATCTGTCATCTGTCTCAGTCTGTGTGTGTGTGTGTGTGTGTGTGTGTGTGTGTGTGTGTGTGTGTGTGTGTGTGTGTGTCTCTCTCTCTCCTCTCTCACGTTCAATACAATGGTACGGATTCAGTTCTTTATGTGACTTTCCAAGTATATTACGCGGGTAGTGAAGGCGAAAACCATTAGGTAAAAGCAACACATAAATAATTAAACAAAGCACCTGGATATTATAGTACTCCATTTTCTGAGAAATGATCTGCATTAAAGTGAAGGTTGTCAACATGCGATTGTAACTAATTATTGACAGTAAAATCCGTCATATGCGACAAGAATCATTTTGAAATGATCCACATTAATGCGGATCAATGTGATACTTCGTAGTCCGCGTGGTGTCTACACGGGTGTATCGTGTTATGCATAGCGAATGGAATGCGGAAAGGAAGCCACTTCTAGCGAGTCTCGCAACACCAAGAGCAAAAATAATCAACCAATAGCCTGCACCAGACCACAACTAAAGTTGCCAAACATTTATTTTGTGCTTTCGACATGGTTCGCATTCAATGATTAAAACAGGTCTTATTTAGGGTCATTCTTCAGTCACGTTTTGTGACCTAAAACAGGTATATTTTTTTTTACTTTCGACCCAATGCCGTTTTGTCAACGTAACCAACCTGTCTTATTTTTTGATATCATTGATAACCTTGAGTCCAAACCTAACAAAAAAAAAAAAAAAAAAAAAAACTCTCTCTCTCACGTCAATACAATGGTTACGGATTCAGTTCCTTTTATGTGACTTTCCAAGTATATTACGCGGGTAGTGAAGGCGAAAACCATTAGGTAAAAGCAAAACATAAATAATTAAACAAAGCACCTGGATATTATAGTACTCCATTTTCTGAGAAAGGAATTAGCAATAAAGTGAAGATGATCCACATTAATGCGGATCAATGTGATACTTCGTAGTCCGCGTGGTGTCTACACGGGTGTATCGTGTTATGCATAGCAAAGGGAATGCGGAAAGGAAGCCACTTCTAGCGAGTCTTGCAACACCAAGAGCAAAAATGATCAACCAATAGCCTGCACCAGACCACAATTAAAGTTGCCAAACATTTATTTTGTGCTTTCGACATGGTTCGCATTCAATGATTAAAACAGGTCTTATTTAGGGTCATTCTTCAGTCACGTTTTGTGACCTAAAACAGGTATATTTTTTTTTACTTTCGACCCAATGCCGTTTTGTCAACGTAACCAACCTGTCTTATTTTTTGATATCATTGATAACCTTGAGTCCAAACCTAACAAAAATAATGTTTCACTAGATTGGTTATTTTGTCATGGAGTGGGGGCAAATAAAGTTCGGTCACGTGTGTGACGTCCAGGATGATGAAATAGGCGAATGTTCGTTTACGGACAGAAAATACAAAATTACCAATTTCTTACAGAGTAAATGGAATCCGCATGTACTTTCAGGCACACATACTATACGCAGGCCAACGGTGCAGATGATATAAAAATCTTATTTTAGGTAAGTTGTGAGACGATGCTGTGGATCCAGAAATACTCCTTTAATTCACTTCTAAAGTGAATAAGCAGAAAACCGTCTTTATGTAAGAAATAAAAAGATAATTAAGTATTTTCTTTTTTGTAACACGACGAAAAATCCCAGCATGTTTCTCGATAGGCCGAGTAGGACCTCATTTCTCTATAGGTCCGATTAGGACAGCCTGTTTCTCGATAGGGCCTATTAGGACCACAAGCATGTTTCCTCGATATGGCCGATTAGTACACATGTTTCTTCGATAGGGGCCGAATTAGTACAGCAATGTGTCTTCTGATAAGGGCCGATTAGGACAGCATGTTTCTCGTAGGCCGGATTAGGACGCATGTTTCTCGATAGGGCCGATTATACAGCATGCAAGTTCAAAACTTTCTACTTGTTTGTCTAGAGTAGATTCCAAATTACGTGAGACTCCTTTCATATTTAGACGGGGATTGATATGGGTTCAATCCCCGGCCATGCAGAGACTAGGCCTTTTTTGCCATTACAAAACATATTGTGACTATGGTACAAAGTTCCTGTACAGAACCCGCTTTACGGATGCATTCAGTTATATAATGGTCTGTTAATGATTGAAGGGCTTATCCCATTGTTGGCCGGGATGTCAAATCCGTTTTCCGCTAATCTCTTAGTATAAGGTTGGCCCATTTTTGATGACCAGATAAAAACTTAGATGTGTTATGTGTGCATCGGTATGATAATGCATTATTTGATAAGGAATGATATTTTGCAGTGTCAAAGGTAAGTTATGTTCAAATAACAGATGTGAAATAATGTACATATATTTACTAGCTACAACTATATATTGTATGAGTACCATAAACTTTTTTACCTGTGGCCATTAAAATAATTCCTCTTACCTCTCAAGATGAATGGACAGGCCTAAAACTTTTTTTAAATCTACTATAATAAAACGTTTTCGGTAGGTGTAAGGATCATTCTTTCCAGACACCATCCGTCTGTGGAATCCCCTCCTTCAACAAGTTTTCTGATTCGGAGTTTCACATTTTAAAAATCTGCAATGCTGGAGAGGTCTATGCACTATTTAAATTCTATAAAAACACCAAGTGCACTACCGGTACAAGGAAAATATATTCAGATCTTTTCTTAAAGGGGCATTTCGTGATCCACAACCTCGTCCCCCCGACTTACCAAAAAAGTTGAGATTTTTATATCATCTAAACCGTCATCCTTAGTAATCCACGTGTACCTTACCTAATCGTACGTGCAAATTCAGTCGTTTCTGTAAGAAATTCGCAATTTTTGTATTTTCTGTCCGTAAACGGACAGAAATTACAGCACAGCGGCCTATGGGTCCGTGGGAAACAAGATTGCAATTGCTCATAACGCAAAACCGCAAGATCGAGATCAACTCAAATTTTGGGAATAAGCTTTTCTCAAGGATATCTAGTGAACAATGAATAAAATGGAAGGTGCTGTGATCACGAAATGCACCTTTAATTCGGTCCTTATTATACAAATGTAGGTCAAACGCGCATGAAAACACCCAATTTTGCAATTTCGAGCCACGACGCGACACGTATAATTACAGTGCGTGATCATGGATCTTCCAGTGGCCGTCTTTAAAGCGGCACTGGCACATTTTCACAAAATATGAAATTTCTTCAATATGCTCTCAATGATAGTCTAGGCCAATGGAAGAACAGAGATATATTTTACACATAAAAATAACATACCCCAAAGCAGATAGGGACATTGATATGAGGATAAAATGAAAGACATCCAGGTAATTTGTAGGCCAACACTGTTAAAATTTCCGTAAATAAAGAAAACAGATTTTCCGTAAATTTACGGAAAAATCTGTTTTAGAAAACAATAAAAATAAAAAACAAAAACATAAAAAATAGCTAAAAATGTTAATTTACGGAAATATTTCAAAAATTTCTGGCAGCAATATTTCCGGACTTTTTTTTTGGTTCCGTAATTTTAAATTACGGAAAAATTAAAAAAAAAAAAAAAAAAAATTTAAAGCGGCACTGGCACATTTTCACAAAATATGAAATTTCTTCAATATGCTCTCAATGATAGTCTAGGCCAATGGAAGAACAGAGATATATTTTACACATAAAAATAACATACCCCAAAGCACATAGGGACATTGATATGAGGATAAAATGAAAGACATCCAGGTAGTTTGTAGGCCAACTTTTAAGTTTTCCATAACTTTAATCAACAATTGTGTATATTACATGAATATTTTTTACTCGTACTCACTGATATTAAAACCACAAAGGTTATAGACCGTTCAAAAATTGTGCATAGCGTGAGAAACATGCATACGGAGTGCGTGTTCTTGTGTTAAAAGCCATTTTCGTCGTCTGCTGAATTTAACGTCGCCGGCGACGTTAAATTATAAAATCGTTCTGTTTACTCATAAGGAAGCTGATTTGGTCTGAATCATTTCGGGTGAGGGCTTTTGTATATAAAAGCATTACAACCATGCAAAAATATCGATTTTGAAAAATCTTGAGGGCGCACAAAAAAAAAAAAAAAAAAAAAAATAGCTAAAAATGTTAATTTACGGAAATATTTCAAAAATTTCTGGCAGCAATATTTCCGGACTTTTTTTTTGGTTCCGTAATTTTAAATTACGGAAAAATTATGTTAAAATACATATTTTTTTCATAATATGAGACAAATTTCTGTAAAATTACTGTCAAAGTTCCGTTAATTGACAGAAATTTCTGTAAATTTACCCTAAAAATGACTGGAAATACTGCTGCCAGAAATTTCCGTAAATTTACGGAAATTTTTTTAACAGTGAACTTTTAAGTTTTCCATAACTTTAATCAACAATTGTGTATATTACATGAATATTTTTTACTCGTACTCACTGATATTAAAACCACAAAGGTTATAGACCGGTCAAAAATTGTGCATAGCGTGAGAAACATGCATACGGAGTGCGTGTTCTTGTGTTAAAAGCCATTTTCGTCGTCTGCTGAATTTAACGTCGCCGGCGACGTTAAATTATAAAATCGTTCTGTTTACTCATAAGGAAGCTGATTTGGTCTGAATCATTTCGGGTGAGGGCTTTTGTATATAAAAGCATTACAACCATGCAAAAATATCGATTTTGAAAAATCTTGAGGGCGCACTATTTTTCAAATGTGCCAGTGTCTCTTTAAAAAAAAATTAAGGGACCGGATTGATATTTACATAATTATTTATTATTTATATAATGATATAGGTTCACATTTCATTATTAGTGTAAAAGATGTTACCATTTTTGACTTGATCTGCATTGCATTGACTTATTTATTGTAGATAACGCGTTTCGAAAATTGAAGCTAGGTTTAAACGGTTTGAAGTTTGGAGTTCATTAAACCTAGGTTAAAATTAATTACTGTTAAAACAGTGCTGCAGTTTCCAAAGGCTTGTGAATGGGTGTTGGAAAATTTAACGCTTTAGTCCCGCTCACACTTTTCTACCTTCAGATATTTGTTTAGAATCCTTTCCAGAAATTGGTAAACAAATTCGCTAAAATGAAAAGAGATTAATTTACGTGTATTTGAATTTTCAACCAAATTTGGGATTAATTAAATGATCGTGATAATCCGATGTTTTTGAAACTTTTCGATTACCTTGATCTTAGCCTATGAGAGGCATTAAATGTACTTGGAAATAACACATTACTAAATTCCACGTAATTCCCGTACGGAAAGGTTGCTTAAATTATTGTAATAATAATAATATTAAACGTATAT
>JAMKCH010067596.1:0-25989 GCA_023653785.1 Ophioderma brevispina | reverse complement strand
TTTTAGCGTGGAATTTTATTTTCCATCCACTGCACATCCCCTCATTCAATGCCAATACCTTCGGAAAAGTACTAGAGGTGACACGATGGGTTGAATCTACTATAACAGCTAAAAAATGGTAATTTAGGACAAACTCCCTGAATCATTCAACTTCTTTGGCAGAAACATTGTATTTTTAAACTTGAAGACAGCAGAAACAAATTCCAACTATTTTGTTTTGCAAAACATGCTTTGAATCCAAGATAGCGGTCACCGTAAGTCATCATCATCATCATCATCGGTCGTCCGTGGACGGAATGGAAGAAGCACTGGCTACATGTTCGAACCAGATATCCCTGTCACGCATGATATACTGGATATGGGATCTCTTGTAGACCTAGATTGAGATCGCACTTGATGATGTCAATAGGTTATCTTGGCCAGACCTGCCTCCAGAACAACCCAAGCATGCAGAGAATACAAAGGAATCACCTGTAGAAATAGCTGAAATGTTCAGGTGAACCAGGTGCATGTATTGTATTCTTCTCACGCTTGGTTGATCTGGAGGACAAACAAAAAGTCCATTCAAAATAATTTAGCTCTGTGCAAGGGCCCTATACAAAGGAATCGCCTGTAGAAATTGCTTAAATGTTCAGGTGAACCAGGTGCATGCATTGTATTCTTCGCATCCTTAGATGATCTGGAGGGCAAACAAAAGTCCATTCAATATAATTTACCTTCCGTGCAAGGGCCCTATAAGAACGTTGTTATTTGGTCCCATTTCATTTCATTTTGGTAGAGTCATCCTGATATCTAAATATCCTGATCTTTAGCCCTAAAATGTTACATGGGGACGTTTTAAAAAATGTAAAACGTGTCACAAAAAGCGAATCACGCCAAAACCAATTTAAAACGTTTGGAAAAGTTTTGTGTTTACGTGTTAAAAATTAACTGATTGAATTATAAACAAATGGAAAATGTTGCATGATTTGAATACGTTGCCAAATTACATTATAAAAGTTCGAATATATAAACAAAAATGCGTTTTATTTTAGAACATTTTAGAATAGAACATTTTATGCACGTCGCATAATAACGTCGTAATAACACCAACAGCAAAAGGCTGGTGACATTATAAAAATATGTTTTGGGAACTATACAAAATAACGCAAAATATGTTTGTTTACTCTTCAACGTCCGGAAAACGTTTAGTCGGGTAGATATGGTCCAAGTTATGTCCTGACCGTAAAGTTGAGTATATACACAATTTGTTTGCTGAAAATGATAGATTAGGGTGTGTAGAATAAGAATCTTCCGGGTGCCACCTGGGCATTTTGAGAAATCCAAGATAGCGTCGCCATTAATGATAATTATATATTCAACTCTATATTATCAAACTATGGAGTTGCTAGATATACTATAGGATCCAATGAACTAGTGTATGGCACTTGTAACATTAAGTCATATAATAAGTTATAAAGTTATAAATTTGTGTCAAGTATTTTTGAAGATGTTTACGTTTTTGGCTGCCATATTGATTGACGTCATGTTACAATTTTAAAAGTATCAGAAATACATTTATTGTGTCTAACAACATAACCTAGGTACTTCATGTCTATTTTTTAACGCAGGTATTTGCTGTTATAGGGCATATTTTAAAATTATTGGATTTGGCTTCCATTTTGAATTTGAAGTATGACTTAATGTTACAAGTGCCATACACTTGTTCATTGGATCTTATATTATATCTAGTAACTCCATATTTTGATAATATAGGGTTGAATATATAATTATCATTTATGGCGACGCCATCTTGCATTTCTCAAAATGCCCAAGGATGCCCAGGTGGCACCCGACAGATTCTTATTCTACATACCCTAATCTATCATTTTCAGCAAAAAAATTTGTATATACTCAACTGTACGATCACATGAAAGTTCTCTCTGACTAGTTCTCTATATGTCTTTAAAAAATACCTAAGTTGATCTAACCTTAGTAACTTTGCTCTTTATACTGTTATAATTATGTTTACAACATAAATTCTAACATCACAAACATCTTGAAGCTATTTTGAAAACATTTTCTAAACGTACTCAAAATCTAGCCAAAATGTTTTAAAGGCGTACATAGACTGGTAGATGAAGATGTACTATGAAGAATCAGAACCTAGCAAACATGTTTTAAAACGTTTTAGAAGGTCTTATAAGACGAAGATTTAGACGAACCCAGAACTTATTCAAAACGTCTTAAAACGTTTTTACAAGGTCTAATAAGACGAACGCGTAATAGACAAACCCATTACATACCCAAAACGTTTTAAAAGCGTATTTAGCAGGTCTGATAGACACAAAAACGTTTTACGAGGTTTATAGCCCAGGAACTTCAGGATCCGTGCAGCCAGAAGGCAGAAATAAATAAGCCCTAGCTAGTCATCTAGAAGGATCCTCACTCCCCACCGAGCGCGCAGATCGAGCGCTGCGCGCTCGGTGGCTGGTCACTGAGATCCAATTGAGCTAAATCATTGACTATGGTAGTCTTCTAGTCTTACTGATTAAAAAATATAGTGTTTGCCCAACTTTTGACCCTTAAGTGCAGGAATACAAGCCAAGGTCATCGTTGGGTAAAATGTTCAAAACAGTCCGATTTGAATCAAACAAATTCCAAATTACTTGTACATGTTTTACGGTCATATTATAGTGGAAAACAATCAATCAAACCGATAAATAGATGAATGAGAACCTTGCCAAATCGTTTTATAAACGTTTTTACAAGGTCTTATAAGACGAAGACGTAATAGACGAATCCAGAATCTAGCCAAAACGTTTAAACGTTTGCCGGGAAACGACCATTCGAGGCTGGATCCCAAAATCATACCTCTAAATATTTTCTCCTCCTTAATTAAAGCGAAATGCCAGGCTAATATAATTTACGCTTCAGCATATTATAAATACATTTTTGTTTCTAATGAATGTCTTTCAGTCAGAAAAATGACACTATATTATTGATAACAAAGTAAAACGTTTATAATATCTTCTGTAAGATTGCAGCCATTTTGATCGGCCCACGATAAAAATAGAAACCATGATGTTGTATATACACAGCGTGTCTTGAAATAAGTAGCCAGTGAATGACATAACCAAACTTTTTCAGCTATATTCTGTTGAAGAATCCGCCCCTGTTTTTAATCGATTGTTACTGCTTTTCTACTGGACACACTATATAATCCGTTTTTCTGGCCAGGAGTACCCTAGACATTCCTTAGACACCTGTTTTTGTCTATTGACTTCTCAAGTAATACAACGTCACCAATGCCGAGCAACGTCACCAATGCCGAACATGGCGACCTCCATGGGCAACATTTATTAAATTCCGCTAATAAGGCAATCTATATTGCAGTAGATATTATTTCTTTCAGACCGCAAAAACATCTTCTAAACATACTTAAATTAAAAACTAGCCTGTTAGTACACTTTAAAGGTAATCTTTAACCTAATTTCTTAAATACACCAAGACAGGGCCGCCACCAGTCAGTGAGAAAATCGAATAACCCTGCTGACGCAAAGAGCATACGCAACAAGACGCAACATTGATAGGCGTTCGAATATGTAGCAAAATGCGAAATCCGAAATTCGTTCCCAGAGTGAAATGGGCATATTGTATAGCAATAAATACAGTTTAAAGATTAAGCAATCTACTTTGTGTTATGCAATACGCATATCGAATTGTGGATACGAATTTAGGTACACATTGAAACGCATATCAGGCGAATGACAAAACCACGCACTAGAAAATGAAATTACGAAAAGAAGAATGCTCACTCAAAAAACATGCCGATACAGTGAGAAAGGCTGTTATAATTCGTCTGCGAATCATCCTGAAAGGCTACACCCTAGATAAAAAGAACCGTCAACTCACTTGCCTCTGCCATTAACGACCTTTGACCACAGTCTAACACTAACGGTAGCTGGTGTTCACATTGCTTTTCCACTTTAATCTAACACGTTCCACGTGTTGCTGTATGCAACGACACTGAAATACGAACACACACTTCTTCACTACAATAGGACACAAAGGCTGGTATGTCATAAATACAGCTGTCGTGTTTTGTTTTTTCTGTTAAAGACAAAATTCCAATTGATTCTTTGTCTTTTGGTGTAACATATTGGAAAAAAATATCTTGGAATTTTTTCAAAACATTTGTAGGATGTCAAATCCAAGATGGCCGCCAAAATACATATCCATAATAAATGGTATTCTGAAAACAATATGAGGTCCAAATTGACAGTAATACTCATATTTTCAATACAAGGAGTTCAAAAACAGCTAAACTCAATACGATAGTCACATTGAAACGATTTTAAACTGCCAAATATCCAAGGTGGCGTCCAAAATGGCCGCCAAAAGGATATTTTATGAATATAAGTCCTGTATCAACACTAATCAAGATGGGATGGGATTAAAATTGACAGGCGTATACCTTGTGGTGCTAGAACCCACATCTGCCATTTTGGTTGGTTAACAAACTTCAAATCCAAATGGCAGTCAACATGGCCGCCATTATAGTAGATTCCACCCATCGTGTCACCGGAGGAAAAATTTTGTACAGCGTCGATAGTTGGGAGAGGAGGCAGAATGCGTGGCTCGATTCACCTGCTTCAAGAACGAACTAAGATAATCCGGCCTTTCACGTTTACATAGAGAGTCCAAAGACTTTTGTGTTCCTTCGGGTCCAAAGCATGGGTGCTCAAAAGTCAGTAACATTCAACTCACCTGTTACACTGAATACCATTGAAGCAAATACGATTAGTAAGTATGTATTGAAAGTTACTAGTAATGTAGCTATAAATGAGTTTACATTGACTTGAGTGATTTCATTAAGCACAGAATTGATTTTTTTTTCAATAGATTTTTTAGCGTGGAATTTTATTTTCCATCCACTGCACATCCCCTCATTCAATGCCAATACCTTCGGAAAAGTACTAGAGGTGACACGATGGGTTGAATCTACTATAACAGCTAAAAATGGTAATTTAGGACAAACTCCCTGAATCATTCAACTTCTTTGGCAGAAACATTGTATTTTTAAACTTGAAGACAGCAGAAACAAATTCCAACTATTTGTTTTGCAAAACATGCTTTGAATCCAAGATAGCGGTCACCGTAAGTCATCATCATCATCATCATCGGTCGTCCGTGGACGGAATGGAAGAAGCACTGGCTACATGTTCGAACCAGATATCCCTGTCACGCATGATATACTGGATATGGGATCTCTTGTAGACCTAGATTGAGATCGCACTTGATGATGTCAGTGTACTGAAGGGGACTTCTGCCTCTGCTTGATTTCCCACCCGGAGGAGCCCATAAAATCAAATGGGAGATGGGTTGGTCGGTTCGTAAAAGTTGAGTGTAGCACCCGTTTATACGATCTTCCATTTTCTTGCTGATTGTCCAAGTTTCTGAGCCATACAACAGAGTGATTTCCACGCAGGCTTTGAAGAATCTGATTTTAGTCCTTCGATCTAGTGAGGATTTCCAGATCTTGTGGAGTTTATTGCAGGCGACCCATGCTTGTGCTTTCCTACATTTGAAGTCATGAAAAGAATCCGGAATATATGAACCAAGGTATTTGAATTTAGGTACATTTTCAAGTTCAACTCCTTTGATGGTATTAACGCAGGCCGACGATGGAATATTTACCAGAAGGGTTTTAGTTTTCCCCTCATTCAAGTGTAGACCAACTGCATTTGATGCTGCCTCAACACTCTGTAAAAGGAGTTCTGCTTTGTTAATAGATGATGCTAGGAGAGCAATGTCATCAGCGAAATCGAGATCGTGAAGTCGGATTTCTAGATGTCGTCTGCTCCTTCTGGGCTCCAACAGAATCCATGTTTCATTGCTGATATCTGCAAGTACATGGCGCATAACATAATCAAGAACTGTGATGAAAATGAATGGGGCCAAGGTGTCACCTTGGAGAACACCCGCTGAAATAGTTAATGGTTCAGTCTCTCCATCATGTGATAAGACAATGGCTGTACAATTGTCAAAAAATCACTTAATAGCCAAATGATGGGATCCGGAATATCATAGGCTCGAAGGATGTAACTCGTATGGAAGTCAAAGTCTTTGACGAAGTCAATGACACGCTGCCAGTGGGGATTTTTATTTTTCATTCCTTCATCTCTCCTCAAGGCAAGAACTGGGAAGATGGTGGAACTTTTTTTCTCTGAATCCATTTTGATTCCAACGAAGAAAATGTCTACGTGTGGACGTATTCTATTCAACAAAATTCCCCATGCAGGATAGGCTAATCCGTCTATGTTTGTTCGCTTGAGATTCTCCTTTTCAGGGATGGGAATGATGGCACTCAGTGAGCACGTTTAGGTATCTCATGATAATCATGCTCTATTGCAGATTTCGACTATTTGCGCTTGAACTGCCTGGACTTCCAAAGCTCTAGAGGAATGTTGTCAAGTTACCGATTATAGTAAATCTTTGCCATCATCATATTTTTAGAACAAAAAATACAAAACACCGTTTTGGACCCAAGGAACTCATATTTAACCTTTAATTTTTGAAAACATACTTCAAATATAAGATGGCGGCTAATTAGGCTGCTATAAACTGTCCCAATAGCAAACGTTGCGTAATTTCTACCTATATTATGTTAGAACGCATTAAGAAATTTTTGAATACACATGAAGCACATAGATAACCCTTTGACACACGAAACCGTTTAAATTTGTACTAATATTATAAAAACAAGATGCCAGCTAAATAAACTTAATTTTTGATATTATACTAACATTGGGAATTTGTAAAAACGTGAATCAATGGCAATAAGGGTTTGGGTGGAGGTAGTACTTTTTGGACGTGAGAATATAGTTTTTTAAACCAGTTTATTAATGTAAAATGCTTCAAAGCTAAAATGACCATATTTGGTCATATCTTGTTTTTCATCATATTTACAAAACCTAATGATAAACTGAGTTTGTGTCCAAACGTGTTTATCTATTTGCTTCAGTTATTTATATATCATTCAAATTTCATAATGCGAATAACAAATACAATTGTAAGATATATATGAAAAACCGTCAGTTTTGACTATTAATGTTCTCAAAACTTAAAGCTGATAAATGATTTTTGTGTCCAAAGGTTTATAGTTGCGTTCATTTATATTATGTTTAAGACTACTGATAGTGCTCACAATGGCTATACGGGACCATCTGGGATTTGATGCATGTTAATGAAAACCTTACTTGATAGCGGTTTCATGTGTCCAAAAATATGTATCTAGTTGCTTTATTTATATAAAGTACTGCATTCAACATTATGTCTGTATGAGAAATTCGGATACGGTTTCTAATGTTCAAAAATATGTCGAGTTGCTTTCATTTATATTTTCATTAAAATTTCTGATTCGTCACGATAGGTTAGGTATTATAATATGCTTACACGCAATCTTCATTTTGCCGCCATCTTGGATTTGAAGCATGTTTTAGTAAATAAAAAAATAGGCAAATAGAGTATCGGCCAGTGTTTAAGCTCCTTTAACTTGTTAAAAATTAATACAAAATTTTGGAAATCGCAAAAGCCAAATGAAAATATTGCTTAACTAACCACACACCACCATTACAATTTTATCCTGATTGTACGCTTTTCAAAAACTTTGCACTTCATGTGTAAGCTCTCGAAGTTTGAGTGCAAAAATTATTTACCAATCCGTGTTATAAGTGACAAAACAATGCTAACTTCGTGAATACAATTCTGGATATGGATTTTAATAAACTATAGGCAGCTTATGAGTAAAAAACCGGAATATCACTGCTCTCCATCGTAAATTTGGCAAACTGAACACGAAAGCTTGCATTTCCCATTTTGGCCAGGGGGATCAAAGGAACAAATTGTTTCATTTTGATTCATAAATTCGCAGAAGTAAACCTTTTACACTATTAAAATAAAATTTTATAATGTACCATTTATTGGTTATGGCAACTGTAAAGGTTGCACATTTGATGAAGTGATAAAATGCCCATTTCAATTCTTTCTGAACACCAGTGATCAAGGGGACATACACTATGCTACACGACTCATGCAAATAATGGCATTATGACAAGTAAATCCACCTGGTATTCAGCGGACAAAAGGACTTCAGATTCCCCTTTGTTTAGTTGGAAACTGCAGGCCTTTGTTACTGTCCAGGAAGTTGAATAGATGTCAGGTGTTATAGACTGTTTATTCCCGTCCAGTTTTGGGTAGACGTCAACATAGAAGTCTCAAGTTACGCAAATGAAGCATGGCCTTTGATTCCGGAATGCACTCGTGATGTTGTGCAGGTAGCGCAGTGGCCGGACTCAATGGCAACTCTTTTTGTATAAACTTGGGAATTCATATGAAAAGTCATAGTTTAGATTGAGCTGGCCTAGTTCGCAAAAAAATAAAAAACTTTGATCGGTTCTACGGTAAGTTCAATAATTTGACTGATATTTCATCCATTTATTGAAAAAAGAAAAACTAAATGTGAAAAAACTCACCGGTGGATTGGTTGTGGTACAGACTGTGACCTAACAAATTTGTGCAGAACCAAGATCTATTACTTATTGCTGGACCTCAGTTCTATTCAATTACCACTAGGTATTAGAAAAAAAACAAAAGAAGGGGCTCTAGCGAAAGAAATGGGGTTACGCGACAAGTTACTGAAGTTAAGTTTTGTTTGGCACAAAGATGGTTAGGTCACAGGCTGCCAAACAACTTTTCTTCATGATTGTGTCATCTTTGTTTTTCGTTTTAGGGAAAAAACGATGAAATATATGATCAACGTTTATTGAACACGACACAGTAGAAGCCTAAGATTTATTTATGCGTGAAAGAGGACGAGTATCTGTGCTTTGCGTCATGAAAAAAATAGCTTCAATCTTAACTGGTGATGAGCACCTGACCGTCCTTTTTATCTGGAAGTACAGAGCCTTGTTATTTCCAATGCAGTTGCAAAAGTATTTTGTAGTTACTTTATCCATGTACATACCGAGCGGGATTTACGGGATATCAACAGGGCTGTATTTGCGCGGAGTCAATCTGGCATGTAATGTATATTCTACTGGTCACTTATATAGGGAAAAGAACTTGTGATGAAATTTTATTCATTTTTCATATCAAATGTTGCAACTTTTGGCATTGCATAACCGTAGGATTGAAAAGGTATAATTAGACAATATAACTGCGCAGGGAATTCAGTTACTTCGCAGATATGCGAACCAATGTTCTTATGCGAGCATCTTTCTCACTTTGATTCCCAGGAGTAATTCTGTGTGTTTCCAGATAACTAAACCTTCATTATTATCTTCTAACAAATTGTGGTGGAACGTGCCGTGTGGTGTTGTGTTGTTTTTGTAATAGAGTGGGTACGACGGCGTACTCATGGTTCGGGAACAAGGTGAACAATAGGGCAATCGATTCAGTTGGCTCTTAACGCAACATTAGTTTCACGCTTTATTCCGTACTGTCTATGGAGCAAGGACTATGGCTCATAC
Organism: Ophioderma brevispina; assembly: GCA_023653785.1. Classification (NCBI taxonomy): domain Eukaryota; kingdom Metazoa; phylum Echinodermata; class Ophiuroidea; order Amphilepidida; family Ophiodermatidae; genus Ophioderma; species Ophioderma brevispina. The sequence continues at coordinate 16,477 of JAMKCH010067596.1, read as the reverse complement.
CCGGACATCTATATCTGCTTTCACACCGGGCTTTAGCTTTGAAGGCACTATCAGTGATCACCCAAACGAGTCAAAAAATATTTCAAAAATTTTGCAAGTCAACTGATAGTGCCTTTAATAGACGACCTTTTTAACATATAGCTAAACAACACAACGGAAGTCATTAGAACGAGATCAAAGGTCCTTACTGCGGCAGAGACAAGCGAGTCGCCCTTTTTTTTTTATCGTAAAAGCATTATAATGAGTTAGATGTCTTTCAGATACCATAAAGATGATGCAGCGAATCATAAGAGTCTTTATCACAGATCGACTTGTCTGTTGTGTTAAGTATATGCTTCTTTCCTCGCGGTTTTTAATCGACTCAATCTGTGGAAAAATACTAGGTACATCCCGAACAAAATTGCTACAGAAGGTTTTTGGCTGTAATTAGTGATTCAACTCATCGTGTCACCGGAAGAAAAGTTTTGGACAGCGTCGATTACTTGGAGCGGAGACAGAAAGAAAATATTTTGGTGCCGAGTCACCTGTTCATGAACAAAGCTACTAAAGAATCGGCTTTTCATGTTGACATTTGAGAAGAGTGCCAAAGACTTTTGTGTTCGATCAAAAAGTCAGTGAAATTTCATCTAATACACTGAAGCAAATTTACGATTAGTCGAAATCTTTTGAGAGATAAAGTAGCTCTAAATGCGCTTCGTTGATTGAATGCTTTCATTTTAAAGGCATAGGATGATTTTCTCTGCTATCGGACTACCACGTTTCAATAGGTTAACGTGCGGAAATTTTTAATTTCCACCCACTGCACCATGCCCATCATTCAATGCATGTACCTTCGAAGAAGTAGAGAGGTGACACGATGGGTTGAATCTAACTATAGCAGTAAAATCTCTCCCCCCCCCAAAAAAATAGAAAAAGGGAAAGCCTGTGTGCAAGACATACTAATTTGCATTTATCTATACGTGGACGTATTTACCAATATTTCGACAAAGGCATATAGCTGTTCTATTAGTATTTGAAAATGTCTTGTATCGCTATGTCTGGAAATTGCACATAGCACTTGCAACTGATATATTAAAAGTGGAAAATGATGGTCACTATTCAAGATGGCCGCCGCTGTGTTCCCAAAAAATTCAATTTGTATTCTACGGTGTAGATGATTTGTCATACTACAATCTGGAATGGGAGATCCTTTCTCAGAGTATTATTCGAACACATTGGGTCAATCACATAACAAAGATGTAGCTAGTGCCGGGAGGGGGCACTTTCTATCAAAAGTGATGGGTATATGCCTCGGCCACATTAAGTGCACCAAAAACTAGGGGTCATTCGGTACACAAACTGAATAAAAATGTGGTCATCCAGTATACAATTTTAACATGTTTAAGAGGGGGCACTGAGGTACCAACCTGAAGTTAAGAAGTGCCTCTCTTCCAGCATTGCCATGAAATTATGCTGCCATGGGTGTTAAAATGCTTTAAAAAGTAAAAAATAGACACTTTTATGCAAACTTGTGAAAAAAGGTGGATAGCAGGAAAGAAAAAAATGGGGGCCATAGAGTATCTGAAGATTTAAAAGAGGGTCATTGGGGTTTTAACCCAGGTAATTAGGTAGGACAGCAGCACAAAAAGGCGTCATTGCGTAGAAGCCAGTTTGAAAAAGGGTTGATCACAAGGGTATATTGAAGGGAATTACGCGAGCGTCAAGGACGCCCTTTCACGCAAGCCTCGCTTTAATTCCGACTTGAAAATTACAGAATGTGAATAAAGTCTACGAAATAAACAATACAGTGTGGTTCAAAAAAGGTTTACACTTTTATATCTGCAAATCTCATAAAAGTGGGTGGACATATCACAGTTTTTTAAGATATTTATTAATTACAATATCTTTTTTTACAATATCTTGTTATAACCTGGTGAAAACGGCGTTCAAAACAAAGCTCGAATAACAAAATGGCGGCCAAATAGCGAAAAATGGCCAAAACCCACTTTGCACACACGTAAGTCTATGGGAAAACCATTATGTTGAACAGAAATCAATACCATTGGCATTGCGTGAACCAGTTGATAAGACGGAATAAAAAAATACGAATAGATTTATTCGTCATTTTCAGCACTGGTGGCTGCCATCATTGCAGGCAGACAGGAAATTTGGAGCATTAAAATATGGTGAGATATTACATCCAGGGAGGTGGGAAGAGTTAAGAGTATTGTTTGGCAACAGTTGATCGTTGTATATTATATTGGCGAGTTGGGAATGTTTGTACTTTAATGTGGGGGTAGTCATTAGGAGAGGTCAAATATGGCGAGTTACTCGTTATTGGCAGTTAGATATGGCAAAGTTTTGGGATGTGGCGTCTTATGTTGATGTATTGGGGATGGTTTGAAAACCCTACAAAATTGAAGGCCTTTTTGTAGAGTTTTAAAATGTGGTGAGTTAATTCAGAATATTGCAAGAGTTGTGTTTGGTAAACATTCTGGTTTGGTGTGTTACGAAGAAATAAAAAGGAGGTTTGTACTTCTCAAGTATAGGGAGGGTAGTTTAGAGGCGTAAATATATGGTATGGTGAGTTGTCACCTTCACAGTACAGAAAGTATTTTGATGTAACATACTATTTCATATATTGAAAAGTAATGTTGGGAAGAAGCAAACAAGAAAATTATGATACTCTGTGGTAACTCGCCATATTTTAACTCTCGGAATAACCAGCCCTGATTCAAAACATTAACGCCAGTCATAACACGCCACATCACACCTTTTCTTAACGTACTCTTCTAATACTCTGAAGGTAACAACTCACCATATTTTAACTCTGAAAATGACTCCCCACCTCAAGTACAAACATTTCCACTAATCACTACAACACGCTCCATCACAGCGTTTGCTAATATAATTCTTCAAATGCGTTTGCTTTTGAAGTGACCACTCACCGCATTTTTAACTCTCCAAGATCTCCCTACTTTTTAAGTACCACATTCATAAACATGACTTTCCGTCGCTTGATTTTATTTCCGTCGGTTAATATTTTTCATATTTATGTCCTCATTACATATACGCATGTTTCAGAATACTACATTGTGCAAATAAATTTGTCAGGGAGCCTAGTTCATAATTCTAAAGATGTCCTGTCATTTGCATGTATATTCTGGTAGCTAGCTGTAGTTATAATGTCTAATGGCGATGGCGGCGCCATGGTACGGGACGAATTTTTTTTTTATTTCGTAATTAATAATTCGATCGAACTGACTGTGAACTGGAGCCCTACTCCTTAACAAACTACTGTCAACACCCTTCGAGTTTGTGTGAATTGTTTACCTTGTCAAATGAATGATATAATATTAAAACCGTGAAACGAACTTGAAATGCCTATTTCAACATATAATTAAGTTGATTTCAATTGGGGAGATTTTTAAAATTGAAAGATCACATGCATGTTTGTCTTGTCAAGACTGATCGAAACTCATGCTTGATAACTTTGACACAGAAGATATAGCTAGGATATAGAAGGAACAAAAAAGTCCTAAGAAGAAAATTTATTTTTTATAAATTTACAAGAGAACACTTACCTTGAAATACTTTGAGGGTGTCTAATTCTTACCTTAGTGGTATTATTAAATACCAGTCCCATGCCGGGGTGCTTTTTCAATGTGTGTAATCAATCTGGATATAATCGTGACCGCCAACAGAGTGGCAGAGACTTGCCGTGTGTGCAAAGTGGTTTTTGACCTTTTTTCTGTAGATGGTGGCCATTTTGGGTCATTGTGTGTACATCAGGTTTGTTTTCAATGCCGTTTTACCAGGTTCCAACAGTACACGTAGTTAATAGTATCCCCATTCAACCTATTTTGATATGTGCTGCCCACTTTTGAGAAATTTTGAACGACAGATGTAAACTTTTTTTTTTTTTTTTTCGCCCACTCTGTATAAATGAAATAAACAATACTACTGTAATGTAGATGCAATATAAGAAGCAGTAATCAAACAATGGCCAAGCCAATTCGTGTGTAAGAGACACATCAGCTTTATTTTGTGAATGGTTGAAACACATATTGTCCTGGATTATGGTTATCATAAGAGAACAAAGTCAATGATTAATGGTAAATATCCCCATGCCCCATAGATATAATGTTCTTTATGATAATGTCAATTAACATAAAGTCCAAACGTATTGTATTGGCTGATATGTCTCTTAAATTCAAAGTGAGCAATTAGAGAACAGTTAGCGTGGTCATAATTCCATACAATTATAAGATAATCTGTTTTAATCGTCCAGCGGCAGACCTTGCATATGACCTTGCAAAGAGTCTTGCACGAAATGATTTTGTGGTTGCTATAGGGGTTAAAGGCTTATTCAGAGATTTCAAATATACTTTTTTTGTGTACTAAATAAAATATTCAACTAAAATAAAAAAAATAAAAAAAATAAAAATATTTCCAAAATTTGAGATGAATCGGATTTTTCGTTTTCATGCAGCAAACGTTTATGTACAGTATTTGTGCATAGGATCCTGTGTATAACAAAATTCGGATCCCGGAATTTATAAACAAGTTGTGATTTTCTGTATGTAGAACTTCGATTGAGCTTAGTCTATGTCACATAGTGATTAGTAATATGGTTCAAGCATTATGTTTATGCAAAAAACACGAGGGCGCCCTCCTTGTAAATTCATCTGAGTCAGCCTTAAAGGGGCATGGAAATTTTGTTTGTGGTGGTCCAACCAAGCATTTCGATATTCATAAAAACTTGATGCAATGTAACTAGGCAAAGGATCAAATAAACACCTTCAAAAGGTAGTAGTTTTTGATTTCGTTCAGTCTATAATAACATTTTATGGCGGTTTTCCCATAAACAAATGGTAGCCATTTTGAACGGAGCAGGGCACGCTAATGTACAGCCTTTCGGCCGGAAATATACCGAATCCTAGTCAGGAGAACACCCCCTTAAAGGTCCCAGGAAATGCGAATGATAAACCTACTCCAAATCTTTGTGGGTATCCATTAACAATAACGGGCCAGAAAAGAATACACTACCAGTGAATCATTTGTGAAACTATTGATTAGCAATCAGTACCATGAGAATAGAATTACACCAGTCACCTGGAATTTTCTATTATGTAGGGTAAGGCCTAGCCTAGTTGCATTCGACAGGACTCGCATCGCGAACGTAAATGGTTCAGTGTCAGCAGCCCGAACCCGTCATAACTTTGAGAACACAATAGTATCCATCTCACTGACATTAACATTAATAATTAATATACGTAATAATTAATCAAAATGTTGACAGTAGTTTTTTAATAATAGTTATAGATAACACTCTAAAATTCTACACTCCAACATGTCCCCAAGTTATACTCTCTAAATAGTGTCAATAGTAAGACCTTTGAACGCCATTCTTTGTTTGATTAGTTTGTTTGAAAAGATCTGGAAGGTGTGCGAAAAAGATCAGACTCTATTCTCTAGGACCTTAAGTGGCTAATCTTTCTCGCCCCTCCTGGCAATTTCAAACAAACCATTAGTGATGAAACGCGTGCCAAGAAATATACACTTTTCGCACTGCCCTTTGTTTCAAAACAAACCCTGTCTGACGATTTGCATATAAATCATAAAATAATTATGATTTTTCTTCTACCAATTCCAACGCCCCTGTATTAGATGTAAAAGACACCAAACACAGACATGCTGCATGTCCAAAACATGACTGGTTTCTGCTTGAAAACGATGTTTATTGGTGAATTTTGGGTTTCTTGAAGTATACTTAATTCTATGGGCCTACATTATATAGTCACATTATATAGCCCATTTCTCCTACCTCGTTGCAGTGATGTCATAACCTTGAACGCAGCTTTTACGCACCGTCAAGGTATGTCATCTTTGTGCGCGATTGGAAAAACGTCGTCGCTTTAAACCAGCGTGTGCGGTTATCTGTTTGCGCCCAACACATCTCGCGCTGACGTCCCTCCGGTATCACTAAAACTTCTAACTGGTCTTTCGTAGCCGTGAGTCAATTAATAACATAAAGAAATTTTTATATTAAGATCAATATTTAACAGTCAAACGTATCGTCCTTTGAGAGTACAAAAAGCTTGTTCTCGTTAATTAAGATGTACGCATTTTCGAAAGAAACAGTACAAAATCACTTATTTTGAAATGGTCATGCCCATGTGAATTCAACTAATACTCTATGCGTATAAGCTATTTTGTGCTGTCGTAACAAATAATCTAAGCAGGACGACACCATAGATTGTATATACTAAAGTTCTTAGAGGGTATATATACATGCAGACATGTACTTGATATTGAGTCTGGTAAGGCCCGTAGACCGGTAGAGGATGTGTTTCGCGCAGCCCAACCCACCTCCTCGTGTACCAGACGGTAGCCCAGGCTTACCAGCCTGGCTTACCAGTGTCTTTCCAGCACGGTTTAATGCTCTGATTTTCCCAGCATGGTTTATATAGCTTGGATTTTCCAGCAGTTACTCGAGCTTGGATGCGAGTGCTGGAGACGTCTAGTTCCTCAGCGACTCGTTGATGCTTTGTGGGCGTGTGCGTAATGGCTGGAGAGTCCCCAGGGTTGGTGAGTGCGTAACGGGGACATATGGGTTTTTGCTGATAACCTAGATTTGACCAGCGTTATTCTTACCAGCAACACAACCAGCACCACTGACGCTTGATGTTTCCAGCGACTAGGATCCTTTGGAGGGAAATGAGGCTAGCCAGAAATCTTGAAAACAGCTGGTGCTCTTAAGATACTTTTTCTGTTGTTTGAGTTTCAAGTTCAGACGGGCACGCAGTTACCACCTGTCCCTCATTGTCTACATTACCATAAATTATGTATCGAATTATCCCCTATCGTCTGGCGCACATAGCCCTAGCATAGCAGCTGGAAGCGCCATTCAAACCAACAACTCAACTCAAGTCAACTCTACTTGATATTGAGCATTAAGTCGATATCAAATGATTGACGTTATTTCTAGTTGCTACTAAAGTTGTGACTTGTGGTGCCCGCGTGCATATCTGATGACCCGTGAATATCTGATGACCCGTGCAATATCCGGACCAGAGCCCAGTGCATTCGTGTAAAATAATGCACCTGAAAACATAGATAATCTAACACGAGAAGTATATTCTCTGATAAAACAATGGTACCACAAATTTTGATTTCTCACCACCAAATATTGAATTAATGCTTTCGGTGTCCCTCCTTGTAGACTGACACCACCATCAATTCCTATTTGCATTTTGCTGGGATCCTTGGGACCTTAAAAAATGAGAAAGTAATCATCATTGGGCGCAAACGAACGAAATCTGGTGATGTAGATTTATTGACTATTTTCTGAGAGTAATAATCAATGCATTGCCACAAAGGGCCATTTCACAGCGTCACACACAGGACTGGGATACAGATTAAAGTCGTAATCTTTTCTTTAATAAAGTTAAAATAAAATCAATTTCCAGTAGGCCAAACTAGCCAGGAGAATGTGGTGTTCATTTAAAAAATGGAAATGAATCAGACACCAAAGCGTGCGTGAGGAATGAATTTTTTGAACTCTGCTGCTCTGAATCTATAATTTTCCGAAATTAAGTAAAATAGAGTCTGGTCCAATTTTTGCGAATTTTCTTACAGATTTAACCGATTTTGCACGTAAAATTTGGTACAACCATGCATTACTAAGGCTACCGGTTCAGAATGAGAAAGGTTGTGGAAATCACTAACGCCCCTTAAAAAACCTTCCCTTAAAACATCCATCATCTTCTAAACTTTGATTCAAACCAAATTGAAGCCCCGCGATAATTGGGAGTTATTAATCAAATTTAATCAATTTAAAAAAAACCCATCTAAAGAATTGAGAATTGTCATCATTAGGGGCATAAATATTAGCCACAACTATTGGGGAATCATTTCAAAATAAGAGAAATTAATATGAACCCTACCTCATATATTTTAAAATATAGATTGAACCTCAACTAAAAAATAGAATATCTATGTAAAATTGTAACCCCTAACTAATTAGAAGTGCAACTATTAAACCAGATCTGCACCCATTAGTAGAGCGGAATAGAACCATAGATCTCACATATGACCTTGCCAAAATAGTCTTGCACGAAATGTATTGATGGTTTCTAGGCACCATTGACCTGCATATTCCAAATCTTGATGATGCAACTTTAGCACACTTGAGCATTTGTGATATGCCAATGGGTAAATTAAAGAACACTATCAGTGATTCACCTCCACCCGCAAGAGCAAAATATTGAAATTTTCAGTAATAGCTTAAAATCGAAGGTTAAGTCTGTATACATAATTCTCATTTAAGTTTATTTTTTCAACTGAAGAATTGCCAGAAAAGGAAGAAACGGCAGTCTTTCAAAGAATTTGACTCTCAAATTGCAATTGAGTTTTAGTAAGTGTCGCGTTTCGGACAGAATGGTTAAGCACTATCGGAATTAGTGCTTATAGGTTGTTCTGCCCTATATTTTCAGGGTATGTTAGGGTATCCGTAACTTGTTACATTGTTACAGAATGCAAAAAAATCTGATTTTTAAATTGTTCGATTTTAAGTTTTAGCAAATCACCTGAAAGTTCCCTTAAACAGGGTCAAATTTGTAAACGTTTTTCATACGGGTATAAAAGGTGTATAGATCAATAACAAATATAACATTTTGTTGCTATGGTTAGAAATTTTAAATTCTGTGCAACTAACATTTGAAAGCTTCAAACCGTAAAAATCTTCATGTGGCTACCTCATTTAATTGCACAGTTTTTTGGGCCCATGAAAGTTTTCTATCGTTGTTAAATTTCAGTCTTTCAACAACAGGCCATTATTTCTGGATACGCTCTCAAGGTGGCGACCCTGTTTGTTTAATAGGTCGTTTTTAGTACTGCAGAATTCCAAATTATTGCTTCAGAAGATCAGCCAGAGTTGGTATCACCTAGATGCCCAGATCATAACTACCTTTAAAAAAAAAAAAACGCACAAACATGAGGCTTGTGCAACAAGGATTCTGATTTGTTTGATCAAGTAAAATGATTAGGTTTCAACAATATGAAATGTCACAAAAAAAAATCAATACACTCAATTATATCCTTATGAATACATATTGTAACTTAATGTCCCACTATGAAATGTAAGGCACTTTCGGGGTCCCAAGTTAAAAAACGTTGCAGTTTAACGATAATGTCCTCACGGTGAACTTTTCTTCAAAGCTACAGGCGATGTCGGCCAAGCCTCATTCATTATAGCAAGCCACCCAAAATGTCAAAAGAAATTACAGCAATACGGAATTGCAAACCACCAACCAATTTGGGTGCTGTAATGTTGGTCGGTCATGGGTGTTTTCAAGACCCACATATAACTTCACCATGGCCGTTTTATTAATACAAAAAACAGAATAACCCTTTCTCTGTGAAGTTGATTCTTCAACTCTAACAGTTTTGGAATACGAAAATAATTCCTTGACAACATATAACTGGCGGCGTCTGAAATTGGAATTTCTTGCCGCCCTCCCCTGAAAGCTTGCCCTTTTTTTCGGCGGGCAGTATATAGTTTTAACTTTGTTCACAGTTCAAGTCGAGGGTGTTCTATTCGCGATGTAGTGCACGTTAGTATCCAGTGGTTACTGGTTCAAGCCTTTGCTCATGCAACCCTTTGTCCGAATTATATTTTTTGGGGGTTCAAATGGGATTTGTGGTTGTGATCAAATGTGATCAGTGGCTCGAACCAAAGTGAGCGTGAGCCAGTGGCCTGGCAATGGTCTTATTCTAAACGTGCTCTACATCAGCGAAGTGGTCACCTTCGACGACCAAACTTGAAGTCACATGAGGAGATTTTTTTTAAAAAAAATAAAAAATTTTTCTCTCAAATTGCACAGATCGATTGTAGACCACCTACAAACGCCTCCCGAAGGTTTATTGGACAAACAAGTGCAAAAAAAACAGCAAACCTTGTTTTGAACTTGCCTGCGCTAACGTAATTGTCCCCCTAGAACACGTGGCTTTCTTTCGTGCACGTCAGAAATTACTAAATAATCATTTATTTACAAAATAACGGTGTATTCTCTTATTCCTTTCAGGTGTGAATCCTAATACAACATTGGAAATATTCCAAATAATGCAAAAACCCGGGTTCGAAAAAAAATTGGGGGCGCTTCTTTCTGGAAAAATTCCTTCCTCATGTCTCTTTAAAAGCAAAGTGTAATTTTAAAGTGTTCCACATAGTCTGTTTCCGTCGGCAAATACTACCTTATGCCCAAAACAAAAGGAAATCCTTTTTAATCCTCCAATGAAGCTCTTTTTAAAGCTTTTTTTAAAGCTTCAAAGGACGCCATCCAGACCACAGCTCTTACACGTTTACACTGTTATTGGCGGCAAAACATATATAAATCTGGTACAAGGGCCAACTGTGGCCCGCGCAATCTGCAACTTTGCAGATCATAACTTCTGGCGCAGATTTCACTTGCAATATCCCTAGAACTAGAAACACGCTACCGTATCTAAATAGTTTATTACAACAGCAGTATAATGCATAACGGTAGCCTAATTTGGAACAATTGGGAACACAGAATATGATCATTGGAAATGCTATACTATTGAAATATTTTCAGTTGCCACCATAACTAGAAAAACCCTAGGTAAATTTTCCAGCTATTTATAGTAGAGATTTCCAGGACGATCTCTAAAATGTAACACATTTTTCCTTTCTCACTAAGTACTATGGACTCCCTACTTCTCTTGGCACGATGAAAGGAAGTACTTTTCCCTGCTAGGAATCGTTTCTCAAAGTAACAGTTTTTCTATTTTGAAAATGGTGTTTTATTGCATTTTATGATGTGTTTCATATAATTAAAGATGAGGAATAAACTTCTCTCTCATTATGCGGTTTGCCGGATTTTATTTCGATAGTTGGAAAACTTAGCTTATAAAGATGGCACGAGCATATTTTCATAAATCAGGTGTTCCTAAAACGTGAAAAATTATGATTTTTGCTTGTATGTAAAGCTTTCTATAAAATATCCCCACCTTAAAGGATTAAGGCTGAAATTATTTGCTTTTGTACAACATGTGAACTATCTAATTTCCTCTACACGAATCCGACGGCGACTATTTTCGCCCCTACGCCGTGGGCGCCGCACTACCACCCGCCATGATTGGGGGGCATCTTTTGCATTTCTCGTTTATACACGCGTTTTAAGTTGTACGTGTTACCAAGAAGCGATAATTTGATTCAGTTCTGACGGCAAAAACCAAACACTATTTCACTGTTATCCATTGTATATCATCATGGGCGGCTCCGGAAAAAATGTAAATTTTTGGCTGCACAAATAGCGATAAAAAGTTACCAAAAATAAAACGGAATGCGTGCGAATTCACTCGCTAATGATACAAAAATGAAACACTCATCGTATCCATTTCAGTCAAATACACATGGTAAACTCGCCGGTCTTTCACTGATATGATAGTCCAGGCGTAGCACATTCCAGGCACAAACGAGGACATAATTTGTTCAGATCTCCGAAATCAATCACATGGGCACGGAAGGGTCCTTTCTAAAACACTAAAAACCCGCATCGGAAGATGTCACGTTTTTCAGCAAATACGATCGGTCTTTGGGAACTATCAAGTTTTCACGTAAACGGAATATATCAACATTTATTGTTACTTTATTTTGTCTGGATGTTTGAATTACGAAAAATTCATTTTGCTCACGCGGGCTGTCTTATTAGCAATTTTTAACACGTATTCTAACCAAAGCGTGCATTTCTCAGTCACGCAAAGTGGGCGAGCTAACCTTCAATTTTTCAACAACAGTAAAAAGACTTGCCCGGGAATTCCAGTTTAGGCGGTCCCTGACTCATCCTTCCATAAAGCCTGGAAATAAGGTGAAAATTTGTGAAACAATTGCAAAAAGGTAGGTTGTAAATTCTATTATCATGATTCTGGGTTATTATTTCGTTCGTAAGCAATATGCGGCGTGTATGGCAAGCCATAACGGCCATAACGTATTGCCGAAACGCGTTGCGAGGAGAAAGTAGCACGCGTGGACATTCGGCAACGCGTTGGGAAATTTCAGCAACGCTGTTGCCCCCCCCCCCCCCCCCCCCCGGTGTCGGCTCAATCAGAATTTCCGTGACGTATTTCAAAAAATAGACCCACAACGCGTGGCAAAGTATCTAACAACGCGTTGTGGAAATACAACGCGTTGCAAGCCTTCACAAACGCGTTTGCGCTGCGAGATCACAACGCGTTGTGAAGCTTTACAACACGCTGTGCGAAGGTCCACAAGCCATAAGGGTCATACACGTATTGCGCAACGCGTTGTGTAGAAAGTAGCAACGCGTGCGACATTTCGGCAAAAGCGTTGCGGCCCGGCCCGTCGGCCAATCAAAATCATGAATTTCTGATGGGGGGGGGGAACGTATTTCAAAATATAGGATCCACAACGCGTTGCTGGCAATACGGTATGACACTTACTGGCTTTCACAACGCGTTGCAAGCCATCACAACGCGTTGCGAGTTCACAACGCGTGCAAACTTCACAACGCGTTGTGAAGGCAATAAGGGTCATAAAGTATTGGCCACAAGCGTTGTGAAGGTTTGCAACGCGTTGTGAAGACGCAACGCGTTGTGGATTTATATTTTTGAAAATACGTCACATGGAAATTCATGATTTTGATTGGCGACACCGCAACGGCGTTGCTGAATGTCGCAACGCGTGCTGAAATGTTCGCAACGCGTTGCCGAAATGTCCGCAACGCGTTGTGACTTTCTCACAACGCGTTGCGGCAATACGTTATGTCCTTATGGCTTGTTAACCTAGCAACGCCTTGCGAAGCTTGCAACGCGTTGTGAAGCTCGCAACGAGTTGTTAAAGGTTTGCAAACGGTTGCATAGTATCTAGTAACGCGTTGGGGGTCTATTTTTTTGGAAATTACGTCACATAAATTCATGATTTTGATTGGCCGACACCGCCAACGCGTTGCTGAAAGGTCGCAACGAGTTGCCGAAATGTCCGCAACGCGTTGCTACTTTCTAGCAACGCGTTGCAGCCAATACGTTATGGCCTTTATGGCTGCCATAGTGTATGTGTTTGGTGGCCGGGATGCACCCCAGTAATGGCGGCGGGGGACGTTAGAGGGGGGTTCTTTCGAGGCTTCCCCGTCGGATTCGTGTATAGGAGCAAATAGAAATTAAGCCTATGTTTTTTATTGAAATATAAAGCCATACTAAAATTGCCTTTTGTTTTGCACTGTTTAGACATTCGTAGCAAAAATAATAGTCGAGGATCACGGAGGGTATCCGCTGACCCCCACAGGACTCTACCAAACCAAACTTTTTTAGCTCTGTTTTATGGTCCGATAAAAACACCTTTTGAGATGTTAACAAAAATAAATTCCCGGCACGCTGGCGATATTCAAGATGGCGTCCAAAATTGGCCGCCCAAATAGGCAAAAGTTAAGAAAAATCAGGTATTTAATATCAAACAAGTAATAAATTCATAAAATTAATGTTAAGCTATATAGCTACCGGGTTATTGGCATTTAAATTCTAGTATTTGAAGTTTTGGCATGTATAAAATCCAAGATGGTGCCCAAAAATGGCTGCCAAAATACGGCAAAGTAAGAAAAATCAGGTTATTTAATATCAACAAGTAATACATTCTAAAATTAATGTTAAGCTATAGCTACCTGGTATGGCATTTAATTCTAGTATTTGAAGTTTTTGCCAGGTCTAAAAAATCCAAGATGGCGCCCCAATTGGACCGCCATAATCGGCAGCAGCAAAATTAAAGGAAAATCAGGTATTTAATAGCCAAACAATAAATTCATAAAATTAAATGTTGGAATATAGCTACCTGGTCATTGGCATTAAATTCTAGGATTTGAAGTTTTGCCATATCTAAAATCAAGATGGGGCACAAAATGGCCCACCAAAATTAAAGAAAATTGAGGTATTTAATTTCAACAAATAAATTGGTGACATTTAATATAGTTGACTGAGGATTTATTGGCATTATTTTCTAGTATTGAATTTTTTGCCATATCTAACAATCCAAAATGGTGCCCAAAATAGGTTAAAAATTGCACAAATGTACGCATCATCTCAAAGCGTGGTAAATTGGTAAAATAATACATTGATTTTCACTACGTAGAATCCTCAGACGGAAGTCCAGGAAGCTTTAAGAATCCTCAGACGGAAGTCCAAGAAAGTTTGCCGTTTGGTGGAGACCTTTAAGATTATTATCGACTAGCCAAAATCCCATTTCGACAACTCCCAGCACCCCTAGTTTCTGGGAGGTCACAGACGGCAGTAAAAACAGGAGGGTAAAACCCCCCGTACCAGAATGTCATGATTGGCACATTAGGTCATGAGCCCCATAACCGAACCTGCACCCCCGGGGATTTTTGGAGGACCCACTTATTTTTGGAAACCTTCGACATATAGCAATCAATCGGTTGTGCAAAAACCACATCCGGGTTAACGGGTGAGGGCGCTTTTTCAAAATGGCGGCCAATATTCACTTAATGTTTTTTTTTTTTTTTTTTAAAATTCAATTTTTGATTCCAAATTCAGCACTAGGTGACTAATAGTCGCACAAAACAAACCAAGGAATTGTTGAACACCTTTGGCATGCTTAACTGCCTTATAGAGGGCGTCATATTTCAAACTGGCACCTAAAACAATGAAACACAGTGTATTTACACACTTAAAGCCTCTTTAAAGGCAAAATCCCAGTGTCACCTTATTATATACTTTGTATGCACCTGTGGATTAGGTGAGGTAAAGTAACAACTTAACAAATGAAATAGGTAGCCTTCAAGTGTTATAGAGGGCGTTGTGTAAAAGTGGTCCACAGAAATTTAAAGCGCCGAAGGCGCTAGAAGGGAGCTCTCCGCGCATTTGATGTGTACGCAGCGAAGCCAGCTAATTTGTTTTTGTTTCGAACTCGCCGAGCGTACTGGAGTAAGCAAATACGCCCTCCGCACAAATGCACGCTATAACAACGTTCAAGAAAGCGTAAAAGTGGGGTTGCGTTCTGGGAAGGAAACAATCACGTGTTGCCAGGCAATAAGATGATATTTAAATAGGGGTTAGTCCGACGCCCGACGAATACAGCTTTTTGGTTTAATAATAGTCGTAGTTTTATAACCAAAATAATTCATATGAATTTTTATATTTGTTAATTTTTTTAACTTGTGGGATGGATGCCCGGGGATGGTTGAGCCCAGGGTGATGGAGGAAACTGACACAGGGAAGTATCGTACGGGTACATGTGCGGCTCTTATCCCTATCTCTAGAGTTTACTATAGCCCCAGCGCGATAATCAGATATTCCTAAATTCTAAAATCGACGAAAAAATACCAATTTATCGGCCTATTGGCATGTTTAGGTTTAAAGGCCGTCCGAAATAGACTCGTCCCCAGAACCACAGATTTTACCTGAAGTAGACAAAGCAAGGGTGGTGTTTAAATTAACACCCATGGTGTAAGTTAACACTACAGTTTTTGCAGGTATTAAAAGTTTCTTATGATCAAATTCTAAACATGTTTGGGATTTACACATGATCAAACCGTTTTGTCCATACTTTCTAAGGCACCACCATATTATAAACCATATTATTTTCAAGACGGTTCGAGTGGAGATTTCTATCTTTGAAGACTAGCTTTCAAAAATAGCCAAAATGATACTGGCTTAAAAAACGACTGATTTACACGATTTTGGCATAGCCAAGATAAAAGCCAAACGCAAAACTCGAGGCCTATACTTTCTAGTGAAAATCATAATTTTATACTTTATGAACACAGCAGCCGACTACATCCCGCTGAGCTATTTTTATGATAGTAATTGTTCAAATAAGAGTCTCTTCAACAGACTTTAGGTAGGCGTCTGTGGAAATTTGATATTCGGGTTTACTTTAAATGGATAAGGTTTTTTTAAAAAAATGGACCGGTTAAAAGTTTTCTGTTGAACGGTTTCGGGTGGTATAAAAAGGGACCATTTTAGACAAAATTTCTACACGGTCTTCGATTTGTCTTGGGAAATGCCAAGTAAGTACATGTCTGTTTTTGAAGGCAGGCAGTGCGTGAACTAATGTTGGTGTAATCCAGCACAGCGGGGAGTTGGCTGGCTACTGTGCTTTATGAATTTATAGAAGGGGATATCAGTAGTGTCGGGTTCCAACAACAAATTGTATCAGCCATCAAACCAAACATAAAATAAGTAGCGTAGGCCTATAAAAAATAAACCGAATTCTTAAATACAAAAACAAACGATTTAATATCGCACATTCGCTTGCAAATGGTTGGCAACAGGCTGCAAATCCATGAGTAGCGTCACGCACGTGGCTTGCACACAGACTGGGCGCAGCACAGTTTTTGCTTTGACGCGACTCATATCATGCTAATCAGTGGGTAACTTTTGTACACATGCATAATCCTGGAGTGGTTTTTTTCAACACGGGCGAATAGCATACGCGTACATTCTG
>JAMKCH010067589.1:0-28739 GCA_023653785.1 Ophioderma brevispina | reverse complement strand
TGTTAGGGGTGTTATTATGGTAATTTTGGGGCATTTCACTCTCATAAGGGAAAGATATATTTCAGTCAACATTGGTGTAAAGGAAATCAGTTCAGGTTAATGATTTTCATTTACTGTGTAGTTTACTTTTAAATGATGACACTAAACAAATGGATGCATTAATAGTGTCACATGCATATTTCAATCCTTCTCTCTCTTCCATGATCTCCAAAACCATAAACTGACAAGATTCAAGAGTATTGTGGAACACCTGCTTCAAGTTAAAGGGACCACAGGACATTATAGGAAAGTGCACCCAATTGTTTTTCTGAAAACCAAATTATTAAATTTACCTGAAACTGAATATATGGCGCTGTTTAAAGACACTATAAATAATATAAATAAAATGATTATTTATTATTTTTTGGCATGTAAGACAGAACATGCAGAATGCTTCTCTGTTGGAACCAATAGGATTACAGGTAAGTAAAAACACTTATATTTTGCGGTTTTCCTACTTGTTGTCCATAAACCCGTCAATTGATTTGTGCGTAGGGTGCTACAACAATCAAGTGCAATTTAGAGCAAAATTGATCTCAGAAAAAATCTCCTTGTCTCTTTACAGGTCTGATGCATAGATTTTGAAAATTATATTTTTGAGTGTATGATCAATTAAAAAATTAATTACCTAAAACTAAAGGTAGTCACCTAAAATGTCAATCCAAAGTTTGAGATGAATCAGAGTATCATTTGAGGTGGGAAACATTAGTACAGTTTAACATATCCATTTTAGGAGGCTGTGTATAACAAAAATTCCGGATCCAGAATTTTATGACAAAGATGTAAATTTCGTATGAAGGACTAAAATTTGAGCTTAGCTATTCCTCACACCAGTGAATTATTATATGGGTAAGCATTATGTACATGCAACAAACACGATTTGTTTGGAATTGGGCCGCCTTTTAAATTACACCGAACTGAATAAGCGGAAGATATTGCTTTATGAAATAAAAAGATGATTTAGATTTTTCTGGTGCATGACCTCATCTATCATCCGACTTTTTGTCGTCCATTGCCGGACTAAGGCCTCAACATGTTCCATTGCTGGATTTCGGCCTCCCTTCCACGCTGGCCTATTGCGGAGTTGGAAGGGACCCTGGTACATAGAGTGATGAGTGCAGCTAACAGACCCGGGATGGTCCCTTACTCTTTTCGATGAGGTCAGCAACTTTTTACGTGCTCAGGAATTGACTACCCTGACACACAGGACCAACAGCTTTACATGACTCTCGAACCATGAGGCGCCGGACACATATTGCATACACCATGCACAGTTACATAATCACACTGCAAGACAGAAGAAAATCCATGAATGCTTATCTATTGGGCCAATAAGGATTCCAGGCAAGTTCAAAACGTAAATTTTGGGTTTTCTGTATCAGGGGTGTGAGAGGCAGGCGACAAAAAAACGAGGAAAAGGGGGGAAAAATTCTCTTTCTAAGACCGTCAGGGAAAAAGGAGCTATAAAATGCACAAAAACAGACTAAAAATAAAGAAAACGCTAACATTTTGGCACTAACAAAATTTCAAAAATGTGAAATCCTCTAAAACAAGGAAATTTCAACCTTTGTTTGTCCAATAAAATCTCAACGATGCGTGAGGTAGGTATCCTAACAACCTACCAAGTCATTATTTAGGGAAATTGTGTCTTCAGAAAATCTCCTTGGCATTTAATTAACTGTCACAACCAAAACAGAGATTCTTTCATGACCTGACCAAACATCTCCTCGTCTACTGTGAATACCAGATCACAATGCATTGTGATGTCATTGTCCTTCATCCATAAAAGACTGATAGAACTCGCTGTCTAATGACTCCAGATCACTCAAGGTGACAGGATGACGTAGGAGGGCCTTATAGAATGGCCGCGTGAAGAAGCTCAAGGAGAAAATGATGAATGATGGCTAGACCCACTACTCGACCGCAAAAACGGAACCTGGATCAAAATACACATTCAGAACTTGTTACTTACACTGACAGTTCATACACTCTCAGAAATGGTTAATTTGGTCAAAGCCAAAAACTTATGATTTTTTTAATGACAAATTCTTGCCCCCCCCCAAAAAAAAATGCCATAGATTGCGAAAAGCAAAAAATGCTTTCAACACTCAAAGCAATCTCACACAGATAAGGAAACAACATCTTAGGACTAAGGGAAAAAAGCAATGTTTGATTTGGTATAACCCCACCAACCCAAAATATTTGGAGGGGGGAAAATAAATCTTAAGATGGTAGAGCACCCAATTTGATAATTTTTGGTACTTTATTGAAAAGCTGGGAGAATCACACAATTTTGGTGCTTTTTTAATCAAAAGCATAGCTCCTAACTAATCTTAATCATCCAGTCTACTAATAGCTGGAAGCGGACCTATGTCACAGAGTTTCACCACAGTGAAAACAAAGCAGGGAAAGCCCAGGGAATACCGGTATTGCGGTGAAAACAAAAAGCGCAAAATCAAACAGTAAGATCACTGCACATTGCGAGACACCACGCCTTCAGCGCATATCAAATGGTTTATTTTTGCACACGTTGTTGCCAAAGCATATTTTTGCCGAGAGCCTGGATGTCCGCTTCCAGCTATAAAGCAATCAGACTTTATGCCTTACTACATGTAATTGTTTTAACAATCATAGTTATACATAACTCTTCCTGCAGCTATTCTTTCTAAAGATTAAAAAATTTGTCCTTCTGTCCCCAATTGCTTAAAGGTGCATTTCGTGATTTCAGCATGCAATCTGTTTTATGTCAGCGTTAAAAGTTTATGGTTCACCAAAATTTGAGTTGATCCCAAGATTGCGTTTTTGTGTTATGAGCAAACGCTTGTTTCCCACGGTCCCATAGGCCACTGTGCTGTAATTTCTGTCCGTTAAAATTGCAAATATCGACATTGCAAGTGCCCTTTTAACCTATTATGTCAACCAAATAATCGTTTCTTTTTTTTTAAATTATACAATTAAACAGATATATACATACCAGTCTAAATAGTTGTCAACAAAGGCAGACATAGGGCTAATTTGTACAGTGTAAGTATCAATGGCAGAGTATTCAAAGAGACCATAGTAAGGGTTGAACAGCTCTCTTGAGAGTAGAAAGAAGAACTCGCGTGATGGACCGCCGTAATCCAACCTGAAAATTAGTTCAAGAAAACACAAAAGATTAGCTAGTTGATCTAAGATCCAACACATAATCACATTCTGCCACCGTGGGGTGGGGGATGGGCACTCCTATCTTGGAAGCAACACGTATGTAAGGATGTTAAGACCCCTTTTTCAGCATCGTTGTCACCCAAAGACCCCATAATTTTTTTTAATTTCACCCAAAGACCCCATAATTTTTTCACCCAAAGACTCCATATTTTGTGAAAATGTTACCACTGTCACCCAAAGACCCTTATTTTGAGAGAGAATTTGAAAAATTTCACCCAAAGGACCAAAGTTTTTGGAAAATTTTGCAAAAATCTCGCCCAAAGACCCCATTTTGGGTTAATTTTGCAAATTTGTCACACGGAAAACCCCTATTTTGGAGGCCCTCTATCACCGAATGCCCCTGGGTTTGGAAGTGCAAGCCTTACACCCATATCCATTTCATATGTAAATGCCCCCCTATCACACCTGATTGAGCGCGAATTTTAAAAGCACAAGCCCTGCAGGTGCTCAATCAGCCAGGCACTGCTTTGTTCATTGCCCGGCTTTGACGTCACATGTCACCTCATCTATACAATCGTCCAAGGTAGAGATTTCAGTGCAGAGGTAAAAAGTGGCTATGAATGTTGATTATTGCCTCGTGGTGATGTAATCATAGCACAAATGCCACAGAATATTGGGAAAATTGAATATTTTACAGCATGAGAAGTGGTATTCACCAATCAATTGACAGAAATATTTTTGTGCATTATATAATGCTTCCAACAGCTAAAGTTTTGTTGGTTAGGGACATGGTTTCAAGAATTTGAAAGTGGACTCATAACTACTAATCCCCATGAAAACTGGACCCACCAGTATACCAGAGGCCCAAATTTTCAGTCAAATTTAATAGAAATTTGCAAAAAAACCCAACAATCTTGTTTTTCTGAAATTATTGGAATATTTAAGGGGACAACAAAGGCAATGCTGATGGTACATTGGGTCACTTTTCAAAAAAAAAAAATCAGTAAAAATCGAACCAAGACCCATTCAAATTATTTAAAAAATAACCTTAATGGGGTCGAATGGCTGAAAATGAGATGCATGTTTGCAAATGTTCCCATATGGTCATTTTTATTGAACCCCAGGTGCATTTATAAATAATTCCCAGGTAAACACAACTAGGAATAAATTGTTTTGGTGGTAAAAATTAATAGAGAGATACAGCTGCAATTCAAATCAGCATGAGAATATATATTTTTGGGGTTGCCATGGACACCAACATATTTGCCATTTTTTCTTACCCTTCCTCTCCTGCAAAACAGATAAACAGTTTGCATTTCTGGATGTCTTTCCGGCTGAGGCCTGATCGTGCCAAAAGCATCTTCAATAATGATCTTTCTTATAGTTTGTCCTGATACGAGAAACAAAAATAATTGAAAATATTTATTAGTGGAGCTATCGTGCATCAAAGGGTGTCTTGATTGCTCCTGAAGAAAGGGAATCTGAATTACCAGTCTTCCACAAGGGAGTATGGGCGTGAAATGGAATAATCCCTTGGATGAACTTCATTTTGAAATACACCCCTCTATTGAATATTAAGATAAATATTTCAAAGATTTTTTGACCATATTAGTCACAACAACCCAGCTTGAACTGCTTTGTGTCATGTATAACATGGGTTAAAGGTTATGTAGAGGTCACAGGGATCAAAAGTTCATGTTTTACAAAAAGATATCACTCCTACAGATACGTTTGCATGTCAAGTGATCATGCTATGAACCGCTTGAGGCCCTTCACAAAAGTTGTTGCTTTTGGGCCCTTGAGCCAGTTGTGAGCCCTTCACAAAAGTTGTGGCTCGCATGGTGTCAAAGGTGCAATAATGGGAACTTCCTCCGGTCTTAATGTTAAAATCTTCAAACCTTAATTCCAGTGCTATAATCCACCAACGTTGTATGGTTACATGCCTCATCGCTAAGAAGCAGCTTGAGACCCTTCACCGAAGTTGTGCTTGGTAATTAGGGTCAAATGTTATCTATTGAAGGTCCCAAAGTCATTTAAAAGAAAAAAACTCACTCCTACAGATAAGGTTAACATGGTCATGTTAGTCAATGCGTATGAACCAGCTTTAGGCCCTTCACAAAAGTTGTGCTCGGCATGGGGTCAAAGGTTCAATAAGTGGGAACTTCCGGTCTAATGTTGCAAACTCTTCAAAACTCGCATGTGCTATATACACGTTGGTAATGTTAACATACCATGCAGAAGATGCAGCTTGAGACCCTTCACCGAATTTGTGCTTGTGTATAGGGTCAAATGTTATCTATTTGAAGTCAAAAAAGTTCATTTAAAAAAAATATCACTCAACAGATAGTGTTACATGTCACTGTGAATCAATGCATATGAACCAGCTTGAGCCCTTCACAAAAGTTGTGCTTGGCATGGGGTCAAAGGCTAGGTAGCCCTTCCAGTCGTAATGTGGTCACATGACTCATGCAAATGAAGCAGTCAGCTTGAGATCCTTCACCAAAGCTAAGCTTGGTATGGGGTCAAAGTTTATCTACTGACCCATAAAATAATGGCGCTACAATCTGTAATATGGTTCTACAACATATCAACTGATCGTACCAAATTGATGTGCAAATTTGCTCACTAAAGCAGAGTGAATTTTAACTACTTATTTCTCCAGTAAACAAGGATGTTTATTTTATCTTTCCCTGGAGAGGGCCGCACATAGAGTGTTGAAAAAAACCCATGCGCTTGCTGGACTCCAACCGGCAACCTCTGTATTACTAGCACAGCGCTCTTTACCATTAAGCTAACAAACCAGGGTTAGAGGAGCGATCGACTATCTAAATGTTGGTTTAGGTCTGAAGGGTGTCCACCCCTTTTCCTATCGGATAGCATCAGAATGGTATAATAGCAGTATTGTTGTCAGTTTGAAGCAAAGATGGTTTGACGTATATATTTATATATGTAGATAAATTTTTTGACACATAAGCAAAGACTCCAATCATACCAAACAAAAAAAGAAAATCCAACAAATAATAAATCCCTGAATCATTCAAGCCCTAGCAACTGCCACACCTACATTCCTTACATTTCCAACTTACTTTAATTTGGTAGGTCCTTGTCCGAATCCTTTGATCACTTTCTGTAAAATCTTCTAAGTTTGGCATCAAAGCTTCCTGTATGGTGCTGGCGCTCTGTGATTAGCTCTTACTACAACTATCAACAATAACCCAAAAATTGTCTGTAATGAAGATACCAAAGGATACCTTACAAATATTTGTCAATTTTATATATAAAAACTTAAAAAAATTAAAAAAATTAAAAAAATTAAAAAAATTGAGATTTTGCAGTTGCATGGGTAGGTAGTAACATACCTGGGGGTCAAGTTCAAACATGTCTATGTATGGCAAAAGAGGATTTTGTATTCGAATGATATCGAGATTTCCGATAATATTCAATGCTGCTGGAAACATCCTTTAAAGGATGAAATCCATCAGAGCACTGAATTGCGACTAAGGTTTCCTGCGAAGTGGGGCTATCTGGAAGAGCTCAGGACACTACCTGTGGTTGTGGAACAGCACCACGACAATGAACATCTTCTTGGTCTGCCCACTACTGGAGCAACAATGCACAAACAGGAACCTGCGGAATTCAGTGAAGCAGCCAGACGTTGTGCCCATCTCTGGTGGTCATATTTGAGAACCACAGTGTGGGAAACGATAAGAAGCACTATTTCTCAATGAACGGACAAAAATTTGGCGTTTTCAGCTCCCGCCATTAAATTACAATTGGATATAGAGATTCTAATTACAAAATCCCTCTTTTTATGACAAATACCCACTTTGAGGAAGTACACCTTTGAGGTATAGTTTACTAAGCTATTTCCAACAATACTATGTAAAAAAATCCAATTTGACAAATTGTGCGGGCGCTCTTCAAAAAATGTGCTGGTTTGCTTTAAACAAATTTACAGCTTCATACAAGTATAGAGAGTTGATAATCTTTTAATCATGTTATCTTAATGTTTATTCTAAAGAGGCATTACTTGATCTTACGCTGAGCCACAACTCGCCCGAACACCTGGGATTTTAATATCATTAAAAATCATATTTTTTACTTGCATTTGCAAAATTGTTGCATGCTACAAGCTAAATTGCGAAGTTGTTTACATTTGCAGGAAATGATCTAACCAGCAATCAACGAGCTAATATATACAGAAAATTATTGCTCACATTAAAATGCCACATAGGATTCCAATCAATTTGAATTAGGTTTGTTGACAATGGCATTTCCTAGAAACACAGGCAATTACAACATTATGTAATTATCTGGTGGGGCGCCTATGTAAATCAGGAAGTTAGTTTTTTCAAAACATTTTAGCTAGTCTTTATTTTCTTCTACATCCGACATACTTTTCATTCTGTCTTTTGTCCCACAATATAGACCACTGTCTGGGCACTATGCCAGTGGTGGTAAAGTTACACCTCTTTATTCTCTGATAAAAATCAATTTATTATTATTGTTATTCTTACGATAATATTTTATTTAGAGATTAACCGACCCAGGGTTTCCTCTGCGATCCGATGGCGATTTTACTTTTTTTGTCGTATCGGCGATCCATCGATCGATGGTTTGCCTATTATGTTAAAGATCGGACCAACCCCTATGAGTACTAGTAAGGCGTGCACTGGTGGTTCAACTTTTTAAACGTAGGGCCTATAGGAATTGGCGACAATGATTAGAATTAAAAATCGTGCGGTCCACATTGCTACAAGTTCCGAGAGGTATTTTGGAAGATAAGGTGATCTTTTACTTACAGAATGTGCGCGTAAAATATAAAGTACCGACAATCAATAAGCGGCTGTAAATTCCCGCAAAACCCTCCGGTCCTGAGTTCATCAGAATATCAAACCATAATGCTCGTTTTAAATTGAAGATTCATTTATCTTGCTTGCATTTCAAAAAGATGCGTTCAAGTTAATAATCCCAAACTTTTTTGTTACAATTATACTGTAATCGACCGGACTTCACGTGCCTTCCATCCCAGGTAAGGCCGTCTTACAATATGCTAATATTGAAAAGTTGACAGATGCGAAGAACATGTGCGTGTACGGCTCTATAGTACTATAGTTACATTGCGGTAATGGGAAAAATTATTTATGCAATTTTGTCGACAAGGGAACAATTTACAAAACAATGTATCCATTTTCATCATTTGTATTTTTTTTATGATTTTCCCCAGTCATTCCTTTTAACATATTTTTTGTCATGGTAAGTATACCCCCCTACCGCAGGTCCGCAATCAATCTCAATGAGTAAATGGAATCACCGGGAAAACACGTGTCAGGACAGCTGAAGAGCATAGCGATTGCATGAGTGACTTGTACATATCGCTCCTCGCAAGGGCTGAGAAATTCATTGACCTGCTCTCCCTTATTCTTTTTGAGGTATTTCATAAAATCAATGAGAGCATGGATTGATGCGTAGCAAGAGCCACATCGCCTTGGAGATAGCGTGATTCCCGGGGCAATATCTATGTTCTATGCAAAGTGATATTATTCTCTACCACAAGCGCGCTCAGTTGGCTCGGTATTCAAAAATACGGGTTCGGAAAGTATGAGTTGCCTATTAGAAAGCCGTAATGACGTAGCATATAGCATTGTGGGGAAAATGTGTTTGGTGCTCGTCAGCATACAACAGAGCTAAAACGACGATCAAGGAAAGGTTTAATTTTCTGAATTCAGGGCCACCTAGTGAGGGACGTTCTCGTATTTAATCAAAATTTCTGACCCTCTCTGATGCAAAAAACATCCAATAAAAGGAACCTATTGGATTTTAGATTAGTTTATTCTAGATCTATGGCTGCTATTGGTTAAAGTTAGTCTCTCAGGGAATCTCGAGTATCAATGAATTAGATATTTTTGCAGTCTGTGTCACAATCTACACTGTGGGAAAATACTGCGTACCGCCGTATAAAACAAAACAAACTTTCCTGCGGATCCCCTTATTTCTTTTAAAGATTACAATCAATGAGGAGAATTGAATGACATGAGTAGCACCACGTGAGTTTGGTAAAAGGATATTTAATGTTATGTTCTATGCAATGAGTATGAGAATTCATGCCAGGCCGCACAGTTGACAAAAAACAAGTTAAAAATTAGTCTCTTCTACGTTTTATTAGGAACACTGTTGATGCTGTACCAAAAATATAGCCACTGCAAGTGAAAACAAACTAAAAAAATATGTACGAAAGAGTTAGGAAAGGGAATTCTGCCGTATTTCTGGACTCTGCTCAAGGATTTCAATGTTCATGAAGCTTTAAAGCCAAAAGATACAAAATATAAAGCAGTAATTCTCAGTCACTTATAACGACGATTTTCCGTGGGAAGAGCAGCTATGTTCATGGCGTCATGCGTTGTAACTTAGACAGGACATGTAACAGTTGCGTATAGCGAATTTGGAAACGCCTTGAAGTTGAGATTGTGATAGTACTTGTAAATACCAAGTGGCTGTCATAGCCTACGTTTTCTCATGTAGCTAAGAATTATGATAGCTAAATACATGATTAAAATCAGTTTGAGAAACTCGTGTTCGCCAACTTAACAAACTGGTAAAAGATCCAAATTAACTTTGTCCCTTTCTTTATTCAATATATCGGTGTGGATCGGCAAGCTCTGACATATTTTTGCCGATCCGATTTTTTGGCCGCTTGCGCAAAATCGGCCGCCGACCGATGTCCGATCAAATATCGGTTTATTTATTTATTGATTAATTTCTGTACTTTAACATATTATTAACTTATAATCTTAGAGAAACCATATTCTGAAACTAAATACTTTGCAACTAGCAAGAGATAAAAAAATACACAAACCAATTTTGAATGGGCAGCAGAGTATCCACCCGCATGAGTACCACATCGCCAGCCATAAAAGTGGGGGTAATCACCACCTAGGTACAAAGCAGGCAGCTTACCCATGGTCACCCATACGGGAATTACCTGCGTGGCACTCCCGTGCAAATGAGCTCCGAGTTATGTGTGATTGTTTTTACCCAAAATGTCATATATAGGGTTTTGGTGCTGCTGAACTCAAATATGATATTACTAAGCGTGAAAATAATCAGAAGTGGTAAACAAAATGGAAGTTGACGCCTTATGGGCCAAAGTGCTGTTCTACTAGGCAGCCGGTAGGGGAGTACCTATTGAAGGTACTCCCAAGGGAGTAGCTGCAGAGGTACTCCAATGCTGGTGGGCCTACATGTGTGCCTGTTCAATCAAATAAGCAGAACTGTAGAGAAACACAGGGGATGGGTACTGCTAAGTTAACATATGCACCAGTGGCTTATGTACTTCGCAAGACTTAGTTGTAGGTACTGCATCGATGGTGTTCAAGGAGGTAACCCGGAGTAGAGCTAGAGTACACAGGGAGTAGCCTAAGTCTGGGTTTCACCATGAGTAGGAATCTGGCTGTGTATATTACAATAAAATAAAAGATGCTTATCTACAAATTAAATACATCCCTATTTTGTTGCCTCTTGACTCATACTCCAAACAACACTGCCCAGGTATTTGCTGCAAACACCAAGCTCACAGCTGTTTGAAAAAGTCTCATTATTTGACAAACCAGAATAACATGCGACACAGTTTTGACCATCTGGAGATATAGTTTTGACGATGATTTGGATTATTATACTACCAAAATCTGGTCAAAAGGTTGGAAACTGTGATTGGCGACTTAAAATGTCCCCCCCCCCCCCGGGGCAATGTTGAATCCCGAAATTTTTTTGCACCCGACAAGAACCCACATTGATGGTGGGGATAGGGGGGGCAGGGATAGAGAATGCTCCAAATCTCCCAACCCAAGTGAACATGATTTCCTATCTCTAAGAGAAATATGGAACAGCATCGGGGCAAAAAGATCAGCCGAGATTGCAGTTACAACCTGTGCAAATTTTCAAAGTTTCATGTGGCATCGATTTTCTCAAAATTAATTTCCATTTTTTTTTTTTTTTTTAAATAATTTGGGAAAAATACTTCTTGCAAGAACCACCTCAAATCACAAGCCGACAAGGAGAGAACAAACACTTTTTAAAGGTCAAAGATAAAGTCATGACAGTAATAGCCAATTATGGCAGTGCTATTATCGTTTGACTAGAGATAGCGATTAACCGCATTTTTTAAAAACAAGATATTTCTCCAGAGTTATAAACAGATTCTACATGGCGGGTTAGGACCAATTTCTTTCTACAATTCTGTCTCTGTTCCTAGACTTTAGGAAAATATTCCACTTCAGGCCCGGCAAACAAGCTATCTTTCCACTCCAAGCTCCATTGTAGCAGTATTTCCTCACAGTTAATTCCTCATAAGAGGTGTTTTGAATCAATCCCATGATGCATAGCAATGTTCCTATACTGTATGTCCTAAACCACATGTCAGTACTGGACAAAAAGTCATCAAAGTGATTTAATAGTAGAAATCACTACGCTACAGTACCGATATTCATCTAGGTTGAATGCAGTAGTTACTGCCATAACACTACTATGTAAAAATATCAAATTTTGAAAATTGCGGGCGCTCTTCAAAAAATGTGCTGGTTTTGCTTTAACAAATTTACCGCTTCATACAAGTATAGAGAGTTGATAATCTTTTAATCATTATTTTGTTTATTCTTAAAGAGGCATTACTTGATCTTCAGCCTTGAGCCCACGACTCGCCCCCTAAACACCTGGGATTTTAATATCATTAAAATCATATTTTTTACTTGTCATTTGCAAAATTGTTGGCATGCTACAAGCTAAATTGCGAGTTGTTTACATTTGCAGGAAATGATCTAACCAGCAATCAATGAGCTATTATAATACAAAAATTATTGCTCACATTAAAATGCCACATTGGATTCCAATCAAATTTGAATTAGGTTTGTTGACAATGGCATTTCCTAGAAACACAGGCAATTACAAATTATGTCATTATCTGGTGGGGCACCTTTAAAATTCAGGAATTTTGTTTTTTCAAAACATTTTAGCTATTTCTTTATATTTTCTTTCTACTCCTGACATATCTTTTTCCTTTCTGTCTTTTGTCCCACAATATGCCAGTGGTGGTAAAGTTACACCTCTTTATTCTCTGATAAAAATCCAATTTATTATTATTGTTATTCTTACTATAATTATTTTTATTATTTCTTGCTACTTTAACATATTTATTAACTTATAATCTTTAGAGAACATATTTCTGTAAACTAATATTTTGCTAACTAGCAAGAGCTAAACATACACAACCAATTTCTTCATGGGAGCTGCAGAGTACCCACCCGCATGAGTACCACATCGCCAGCCGCAAAAGTGGGGGTAATCATCCACCTAGGTACACACACAGCAGCTTAACCACTGGTCACACCATACGGGAGTACCTGCGTGGCTACTCCCGTGCAAATGAGCTCCGAGTTCTGTGTGATTGCTTTTACACGAAATGTCATATATAGGGGTTTTTGGTGATGCTGAACTCAAATATAGATATTACTAAGCGTGAAAATAATCAGAAAGTGGTAAACAACAATGGAATGTTTGACGCCCTCTATGGGCCAAAGTGCTGTCTACTAGGCAGCCGGTAGGGGAGTACCTATGATGGTACTCCCAAGGAGTAGCTGCAGAGGTACTCCAATACTGGTGGCCTACATGTGTGCCTGTCAATCACATAGCAGGTAACTGTAGAGAACACTATATGGGATGGGTACTGCTAAGTTAACATATGCACCCAGTGGCTTATGTACTTCGCAAGTACTTAGTTGTAGGTACTGCATCGATGGTGCATCAAGGAGGTACCCCTGGAGTAGAGCTTAGAGTACACATGGAGTAGCCTAAGCTCTGGGTTACACCATGAGTAGGAATCTGGCTGTGTATATTACACTTGTAAATAAAGCCGCTTATTCTACAAATTAAATACATCCCTATTTTGTTGCTGACTCATACTTCCAAACCACACTGCCCAGGTATTTGCTGCAAACACCATAGCTCACAGCTGTTTAAAAGTCTCATTTATTATGACAAAACCAGAATAAACATGGCGACACAGTTTTGACAATATCGATGGCGATATAGTTTTGACGCCTGATTTGGATTATTTATACTACCAAAATCTTGGTTAAAAGTGTTGGAACACTTTTATTGGCCGACTTCAAAATGCCCCCCCCCCCCCGGTCAATGTTGAATCCCGAAATTTTGTTCTTGCCACCCGACAAGAACCCAACATTGATTGGTGGGGATAGGGAGAGGTGCATGGATAGAGAATGCTCCAAGCCTCCCAACCCAAGTTGACATGATTTCCTATCTCCAAAAGAAATATGGCACATAATCGGGGCAAAAAGATCAGCCGAGATTGCAGTTACAACCTGTGCAAATTTTCAAAATTTCATTGTGGCCATGCGATTTTTCTCAAAAATCTAATTTTCCACAGCTTTCGATGGAGAAGGAGATTTTGCTGAAAATACTTCTTGCAAGAACCACCTCAAATCACAAGCCGACAAGGAGAAGAACAAACACTTTTTTTAATGTTAAAAGCATACAGGTCATTGACAGTAATAATCCAATTATGGCAGTGCTATTATCGTTTGACATAGAGATAGCGATTAACCTCATTTTTTAAACAAGCCTATTTCTCCCGATTTCTAAACAGATTTCTACATTGGCGGGTTAGGACCAATTTCTTTCTACAATTCTGTCTCTGTTCCTAGACTTTAGGAAAATATTCCACTTCATGCTCGGCAAGCAAGCTCTCTTCCCAAATCAAGCTCCTTTGTAAGCAGTATTTCCTCACAAGTTAATTCCTGCATCAGAGGGTGTTTTGAATCAATCCCATGATGCATAGCAATGTTCCTATACTGTACTGTACTAAACACATGTCAGTACTTAGGGACAAAAAGTGTTCCAAAAGTTTAAGAACCACAAGATATTTCATAATCATGCTAAATATTCCCTAAGTACTAACGCTTTGTGGGCTAAAATGAGTATTCAAGTCAGGGTTTTTATGTGTTAAGAATAGGATTTTTATGGGATCACATGACCTTATTGAGGGGAAATTTCCCAAAACTGGTGCATTGTGGGATTGATTCAAAACACCCTCTGTTCCAGCATTGTCTGTCTTTTCACAATTTTTTTGCCTACATGTACTTTATATTTGTGCCTACTTTATATTTGATGTTCATGTATGTTGTTCCATGGAAAGAAATGCACTAATCGGTGTGTTTGTGCTGAGTAGCCCATTTTTCTTTCCAGAGTTACTCTGTCTTTTGTATTACATAAGTAACTCCAATAAGTATTATTATTATTATATGCGGGCTGTATTCTATAAAACACTTCTGTTTTCACGTTGATTTTACTTACCTGGCGATGAATGCGGTGAATGCTGAGGAGAAACGTGAGGTGATATTGACGAGGCTAGTGTGGATCGGAACTGTTGCTGGGAAGCTTGACTGGGCATGTAGCTCATAATATCTTCCTCAAACAAGCTGAAATTCAACAGCAATCACAGTTTTTAGCTGAATGTCTGTTAATGTCATCTTTAATGTTTGCTTTACCAAACAAGATATAATCTGCCCCCTTCTGAAGCCCCAAACAACTCCCTCTCAACTTACATCTGTTTAATTAGCAGCACTCCCACTTGAAAGCAGAACATATTCTGTTGACCACCAAAATTTTAACATGTACCATCATAAAATTAGAATTTACATACTATAATGGGATTATGTCATGTTTGTAGAACACAGAAACAAGATCATGAAAACATAATCGAGAATAGAGTCAAAACATCTCTACTGCGCAACCATTTTTGGCAACTGATGGTGATTCTAAGATAATTTTCTGGACTAATAACTTTACCATTCGTCACATGTTAAGCTAATGATTACACACATGTTGAATCCATTTTCAATTGGATTTGACAGCCAAGCCAAGCCAGCTGTAATATCCAGCTTTATATGACAGTCGGCTGATGAAGGTTAAGGTTACACTTAGGGTTAAGAGTTAGGATTAGGGTTGAGGTGGTATTGAGTTACAGTTTAAGGATATGGTTATAGAGTGAGGATTAAGGGTTTTTAGGGTTTGTGTTAGGTTTAGGATTAGAGCTAGGGTTAAATTGTGGGTTATGGTTAGGGTTAGAGAGAGGGTTTAAGTGAGGGTTAAGAGTTTGGATTAGGGCTATGGTTTGCATTAGGTTAGGGTTTGTGCTGGGTTTAAATTCAGGTTTAGCCTTAATTTTAGGGTAGATTGTAGATTAGGGTAAGAGTGGGTTAAATTGATGGTCAGGGTTTGATTAACGATTGTGTTAGGTTTAGCTTTAGGGTTAGGTTATGGATCAGGGTTAGGGTTCGATTGTTGATCAGGTTAAGGTTGGGGTTGAAGCATAGGGTTATGGTTAGGGAAGGGTATGTGATGAGTTTAGGTTTAGGGTTAGAATGAGTGTTACAGCTTGGATTAGAATCAGGGTTCATGTTGGATTTAAATTCAGGTTTGGCCTTAGTTTTAGGTTAGATTGTAGATTAGGGTTAAAATGAGTTGACTGATGGTTTGGATTAGGTTTAGGTTTAGGTTCAGGTTTAGCCTTAGTTTAGGGTTAGATTGTAGGTTAGGATAGGGTTATGGTTAGGATGAAGATTAGGGAAAGGGTTATGGTTAGGGTTAGTGTGAGGGTGAGGGTTAGGGTGAAGTGGGTTAGCAGTCAACCAACAGGAAATGGCTATTCAACTGACTACTCTCAGCCATAAAAGTTATGTGCAAAATTCACTTTTTGGCAATTCTTTAATTGTCCTTGATGAAACTTGCATGTTTTTCTTTTGATTGTTCAGACCCCTGTTATATCCATTTGACACAAGAAGTAGGATGATGATGCTCAACCGTGAATGCAACATGTTAAGGTAATAATTAACCATTTTGAAAGTTCCTCTAAAAAGGTCCATGACAATCACAGAACTGTGTAAGTGAGAATTTTAGTACTATGTATTTTTGTGCATTTTACATCACAAGAAGCTGGCATAACAATATATGTAAAAGGACCTATGCAAGTACAATTAATTTACCAAATTTATAAAAACTAGAATTTGGCAGTTTTCGGCTTTCGTGCTCACTATATTCAAAGAATACAAGCTGTGGGCCGCTCCATAAAAAAACTTAACATTTTAGTGACACGTACACACATACATACACACATACATACACACGCACAACAGATTGCAAAGTGGTCCTGCCAGATATGCTGGCGGCCCACAAAAAAATAGCGAAAGACATTTTGTCATCCCCATGTGCAGTGGTATAGCCGCTGGGCAATTTTGGCATAATTACATTATACCCTTTGCATTTACTCCATATCATCTATATTAATAAGCTAAGTCAGTCTGTCTGTCTGCTGTTATTCTCAGAGAACTAAGGTCATCGCAGATAATTTGGTGAAATTTTTTAACTTCAGTAATTAAACTAATACTGAAAAATAAGTTCATTGTTTTGCTCAAGTGTAAACATGTTGTGAAATTTGTAAATGGACAGTGGTCTTTCCGTTCGTATAACATGTACACGTCCCAGCGCTAGTGTGAGTTACCATTTGGACTGTACATGTAGCATTGGGTAATGTCAACTTCAGGCCAAGGACACTTTCTCAAGTTCAACTTGTTCTATTTTTATCCTGGGAGTTTCTAGAAGAAAAATAAACGTTGCTATCTCTTGCCAACACCCAGAGGATTGTTTTTGATATGCTACAAGCCTGACCTGAGAAGTAATTTGGCAGAACAGGGAGCTGAAATAAAGATTGATGTTACCACTTACTATTTACGTGTCCACAAGGAATGGAAACTTTGACACCACATAAAAGTATGTGGTCTGCAGTACAGTGGTTTAACTTCAGATTTAGCAGAGTATTTGTGAGATAAATTAAGAATGCATAGGGTGAACTCACCTCAGTAATATAATAAGTTCAACATCATTGGATAGTCTTTCTAGTGCATCTAACCCATCCTGCCGTACAGCGGCAACTTTTTCTCTGTAGAAAGAGAACAATAGTATTGAAAACATATTTATGTAAATCTTAGCCTGTGTTTGGTACCCAAATATTCTCACTCTGCATTTATATCAATCTGGTAGACAATATCCAGATTTAATATTGCTAAGTACGCATGTTGCGGACACCCATTCCCAAAATGTCAAGACGCGATCTATCATCATTGGTCATCCATGGACAAATATGGAAAGAAACAAAGCAACATACTGGACCCAGATTTCCTTATCATACATGGTTGTTGGATCTCTGGTCTAAGTCGAGGATGTCTTCACTGGTATGGGATATGAAAAGGTCTTCCTAGCCTCTATTTGCTTTTCCTGTTAGGAGGTTTCAGAAAAAATCACAGGGGGAGATCGGTTGGTTTTGATAGTACACATGCCCAGCATAGCCCAGCAAAACCTAAACGGCATTGCAGATTGTTGATGATACGGGGGAATATCTCCATATACCTGTGTGTTGGACTTTTATCATATCATTCCAACTGAGTTAATACTCTGCGAATAGTCGGATAAAAATCGTTTACAGTTTCGTTTTTCTTGCTGATGGTCCATGTTTCTAAGCCATACAACAGAATACTAAATAATGCTAGATAAGTACTTCAAATAATATCCTTAGTTTACAAGGGCCTTTACTTTGGTCACTTGGCTCTTCTTATTTTTGAAATCTACTATAAGCAAAAATACAACCTAAATCTTACTCATACCGTTACGTCTCTTGCTTGGAAGCCAGCGCTGCCTGCCTTCCTAAGATGCCCTGATGTTGGGGTTGTAGGTACGAAAATGCCACCCAACTTTCTCGTTGTCGGTGTTTGATATAATCAGAAGTACAACATGACGTCTTAAGAAAAGAAAAGGTATGCGCATGTTCAAAAAGACACAAAACTCCTTCTCTCAAAAGTCTTATTAGAAGTTCTGGTCAGCTTTGTGGAATTCCCTACAACCACGTGGCAACCATTGAAATGCTCTACAACTTTTGAAATCATTCAAAGAAAAAACCGTCTCTCCAAAAAATATAAGAGTTGGGCTAACTTTTTGGGAGCATTAAGGGTCACTTGTGCTGTTTTGTCTTGTTTCTGATCGTTACATAGTCTTTTTCTTTGCTTGAAGGTTTATTGTTAAGAGGTCGCGTGCTTTCAGGGCTAATTGGTCTTTTCTCCTGGTGCTCACTATTTATGTTTATGCTCCTTTTTATGATGTGTTGTGATGGAAAATAAAGTTTGATGATTAACTGATTGATTGCTTGACTGGATCAAATGCATGTTCAACCAAGCCTTTAAACGTTAAGGCAAAAAAAAAAAAGTTTGTCTCAGCAGAAATGACAAATGCAAATGCATTTTTACAGCAAATTCAATGCGAAATTGCCCGGATTTTTATTTTTATTGCACTTGTGGCACCAGCTTTTTTTTCCATATTTTTTTGGTCCACTTTTTTCTGAAAATTTAAAACAAATCTTCAGGTTGAAGTTCAAAAACCTTAAACAATCATTTACTAAAAGACAACAGGTATTAAGCACAGTCTTGAAGAACAAAAACCTTTTTTTTCTTGGCCTAATCTTTCTTGAACACCCTCATTAAAATTACACAAGAAACTCAACGGTTCCCCAACAGAGATTTCTTAAAAAACAAAATCAGGAGTCTATTATTTACACTTCACATGATGATTGATTGATTTGTGCATGCCTGTTCCAAGCAAGGCCTTTCAAAGTGTAATCTTTCTTGAACACCCTCTTTAGACACTACACCTAAACTCAACGGTCCACATCTCAAACAAAAATTGGACGTGTATAGTACATGTGGGAAATGGAACTTGTATTTGTGTAGAAAGTTTCAGTAATACAATTAGCAACCAAGTTTTTTCTAAATCAAAATCTGTATGAGAATTCCAAAAATCATGGGTTGTCATTTTTAAAATGGTGTTCTGGATGTTCTAGTGGGGGCAGGCAAGGGGGACAAGGTTTACACTGGTTATACAGGGGGCACATATAAAAGGGGCGGCAAAAATATAAAAGGGCGGCAACATGTGTTAAAGAGACCATCATGTTACAGTGCCTTTCCACGAGAACCAGAAAAGGTATAGTTTGCCCTACCTGAGTGTTATAGTACAAAAGTTACAAGGTAAAACGGGTTCAAGGTCCACCTGGGGGTAAACTTTCAGATTCATCGGTGTGTTCTAACAATGGTTGCCATAGATGTTCGTCTTATGTACAGAAGCCGAAAATAAAATGGTCGCGTTGTCAATGACGTTTTTGATGTAATAAATTAAAGAGGGAAAATATGGACCGCTGGGTCACAGGGTTATGGGAGATCCACTCGTTTATCTCAAAAGACTCACGTGATAGGTGAAACAAGAATCTAATTTTTATTTCTGTATGACCCAATGAACGATTTTAAAAACAGTTTCCACAAAACTAGCAACCATTCTAAATAATGACCTTGGAAATTTCTTGAGCCTATTGAACTAAAACAAAGGTGAAATTATTTAGAAACCTTATGAGCAGCCGGAAAAGACATGGTATTAAATTTTTAACCAAATTTTAAACACTTTTCTTGTTTACCCCTTGTACAATTTTGCCCACTTATAAAAAACACCAAGAAGACATTTTTAAAAAAATGACACCTCATTTTTCAGGATCTCATGCCATTCTGTAGTTGAAAAAAAATTGGGTGTCCAAGAATTGGATCATGAAAAACTAAACCCAACACATCCATTAATTCCCCAGTTTATACGTATATCCGTATTACACTTCAAACAACCAACAAACATGGCAGCTCATGTTAACTTCCTGTGTTGACTTCACAAACTTAAAAAGGCACTTCGTGATCTGCTCCAAGCAGAAACAATTGAACAAAATCAAAAACCAGAAACATTTCGTGAATGGGTAGTTATTAATCTTTC
Source organism: Ophioderma brevispina (assembly GCA_023653785.1). Classification (NCBI taxonomy): domain Eukaryota; kingdom Metazoa; phylum Echinodermata; class Ophiuroidea; order Amphilepidida; family Ophiodermatidae; genus Ophioderma; species Ophioderma brevispina. The sequence goes on along the minus strand of JAMKCH010067589.1, from coordinate 8,633 downwards.
CCTGAGATGGCAGCCGAACACAAGGGTTGAAAAAAAAAAAAACTATGCGCTTGGCCGGCTTCGAACAGCAACCTCTGTATTAATAGTGACGGCGCTCTAACCAAACTGCGCCACAAGACTGGGTTGGAAGACGAGCGATAGATATTACTATAGGTGTTAGGTTCGGAAGGGGTTTCATCGCTGTCCTAGCGGATAGCCATCAGAACGGTATATTACATATAAAATTTATCTTTGTTTTGAAATTTTAACAGACTTAGTCTCCAGGTAGACAAGGATGAAGATTTATTAATCTTTCCCTGGGGAGGGCCAGCGAACACAAGTGTGGAAAAAAAACATATGCGCTTGGCCGATTCGAACCGGCGGCATCCTCCGTCTTAAATAGTGCCGGCGCTCAACCAACTGAGCAACAAGACTGGGTTGGAAGACGAGGATTAGCATTCCTTATAGGTGTTAGGTTAGGAAGGTGTTCATCGCTGTCCTAGCAGATGCATCAGAAACGGTTTATTTTCATATACAATTAATTGTTTTGAAAATTTTAACTACTTAGTCTCCCAGGTAGACAAAGATGGAGATGATTAATCTTTCCCATGGAGCTGGCCAGCGCACACCAGTGTTGAAAAAAAAACCCCCATATGCGCTAGGCAGGAGTCGAACCGGCGACCTCCGTGTTATTAGCTAGTGACGGCGCTTAACCAACTGAGCCACAAGACTGGGTTGGAAGAAGAGCGATAGTATCATCTATAGGGGTTGGTCCTAAGGTTTGTTCATCGCTTTTCCTAGCGGATAGCATCAGAAAGGCTATATTTTACATATCAATATATGAGATTCTGCATGTCGTGTAACAAGTAGGGGTGGGAGTCTTAACAACCTGCAAATGATAAGCGCAGACGCAACCTAATAAGGACAAAATACGGACATTTTATACGTTACGTTCCGTATGAGGGGAAACTTAATATATCACGTAACTGAAGAGATCATTCTTTGATACTGCTGCCATTTTCTTTTATGGAATTTCCGTTGGAAAAAAATAACTTATGGGATTCTAGTTTTGGACTTAACTTCACTCTTACGCTACTTTGCCGATTTCAGAATATTTTGACTCTTTCAGGTTTATCATTGATAGGGTCTTTAAGTAAAGCCCTCAGAAATATCTGTGCCTACCATTTTGGTATTCTTCCCTCCCTGAGGCGTCCCGTGACAGTGGGTTCGCAGGCTGGGTTGCATGGAGGGCCTGACTGGCGAGAAGACCCACTGGAATCTGGGATTAAAAACAAAAAACAAAAAAACAGACAGATCATGATGCAGTTACACGTAGTTCTGTGAATACACATTTGTAAAAAAAAAAAAAAAAAAAAAAAAAAAAAAAAACCAATTTGGTTAATTTTTAGGCACACATTGACTGATGTTAAATCTTGACAAAAGTCTGTGTAGGTAAAATGTACCAGAGTTTCTAAACTCTATGCCTAGTTTATTTTAGTGATGTAACAATACTGATGTATGTAAAAGAATTAGTGGAATGGAGAACATTCCATGCACAGCCAAGCTAGTGAACTTCTGAATGGTTAAGTTAGGGGATTGGCACCAATGAAAAGGTTTCATGCAGTTGCGAATCGTGTTAATTTCACCGCTGGGCAGGATCCTGGATCCTCGGATCCTTTAGGACGAACCAAACCACAACGGACTGGGGGAGCCAAAAACTATGCACAGTTTTACAATTTTAGCCTCTTTCAATCACATCTATCATCCATCATCATACTGGTATTTTACATTCTAAAAACAATATCAAATAAATAGACAATCAATAACATAACACGATGTAGAATGCAGGGGATGACCAATGGCCTAATGGCCAGCAGGGGGTCACCTACCAAAATAAATTTAACCTTAAACTTACTAGTACTTTAAACATACATAAACACAAGAAAGACCCCTTCCTCAAATCTCCAACGCCAGTCAACAACCAACATAAAAAATGACTATTATTAAACCAAGAGGCGCGCACACACACACTAATAGCATAATAATTAATAAACAATAATAATGACAAATACATAACATACAAGGAAAAGAAAAAGAAACATATTCATTGGCAGCAAAGATTCTATAAATTTAAGGAAGGCAAAAAATAGATGTAGTTCATATACAGATAGTTTTTTATTTTCGACCTGAAAATATTCATAGGCCTCTCCTGTTTCTCCTTTTTTTAGATCCCAGGGTGTTTGCGCTCCTCGAGTACCCCACCGGGCTAAGCGCATGATATTTAGCTACAAGGTCTTACTACTGGAGGTGACTGTCACTATCAAAAAAAAAATATCTTATGGAGAGGAGATGGGGGGGCACTGCAATATGGAAGCCTGCTCCATTAAAGGTGGGTGAACAGTTGACACCTCATCGCGCCACTTTACTCATCACAACTGACATTGGTGTATCGAGAAGTACGGCCCATATTTTTCTATACCCCTGGTGGAATGTTTAAAGGTGCCATTTGTGTTCGGAGGCACCTACTGTTTTAGTTAGATTCCCTAGACATCCTGAGCAAAATCTTATTTCCCAAAATTTAGTTGATATCGATCTTGCGGTGTGGTGTGTGTAGCAAATGCATGTATCACAGGGACCCATAGGCCACTGTACCATAATTGACTGAAAATACAAAATTGCACAATTTCTTAAAGATATGATCGAATTTGCACAAAAGACTAGGCCCTCATGCGATTACCTCGGCTATGGTTCAGAGGATAAAACATACATCTCAATTTTCTTAGGTAGTTCAAGGGGAAAAAGCGGGTGGACATGGAATGTGTACCTTTAACGGCCAGGAAATGCTTCCTTCTGATGTGTGATGCACAAAAACGTCTCCAATGTGTGATTGTTGCATGATTAACACACACCCTCACACACTGTCTATGGACGAAGCTTTAGTAAACCCCGCCACCCACCACAGCGCAAACCCACAAAAAACTTTTTTTTGCTTCTTGCTATCACAAAATGGCTGGACTGATTTCACCTCCACATTTTCTGGAATAAGTATTGGTTATAGCGTTCCAAGTGTGAGGGCCGAGGATCATTCATAGTGAAAAATCGGACACCATACACGGGTCACCCAACTTTAAGAATTTTGAGACCCACAAATGGCCACAAAGGTAAAAGCGCAAATTTCCAACCGTAATTGGCATATTCACGCTCACCGGTTGATGTGGCTGATAGGGTAAAAGAGGTGTACTACCTGGTGATTTTATCTTCATTACATCTATCCTTTTCCGCCAAAGTGATTTCTTGCCGCACACTCAAATTCACTGATCTTTCACGATTATGCTACAAGAATGAATTAGATTAATATATTGAGTAACACCCCAGAAAAAAATACACACACCTGTCAACAACTAAAATTCAACTAAAGCTTCCTGTGTGAACAAAAAATTCTATAAACAGAAACTCCAGTCACAGAAGAATGAAGAGTTATGCCATGTCCAATTGTTATCAGTAAAACATATTGTCATGAGAGTGCAAGAAGGTCGTAAGTGCAATAGCTGCCATGTGATACTCATGCTCTGCCATGTCTTAGGAATGACTGATATTATATTTTGCTTGAGTCAGTGGGGCTCTAAAATGGTTCTTCAGGCGCCTGTGTTGCCGAAGAACCTTTAAGAGTCCACTGACCAAAGACATTGGCATAATTCTGTTTGATGATAATTTTCTAACAAATGGCGCGCTATGCACTCACACCTTCTTGTATTCAACACCAAAAATATTGGTCCATGGATTGAAGGTTAGACATGCCTTATGGGTGGTATTACAACGCCCAAAAAATATATTAAACCTTTAGGATGCTGCAAAATTAATGGTCTTCAAAATAAAAATGTTCCCTATTTTGTTCAAAAAAGCCAACAAAAGATTACCTTTTCTTGACCATACATGCATCAGCATGAAATATCATTCAATGACTAAAACACATCTTGGTAAAGGTAAGGTATTAGAATTTAAGACACCTCAAATACAGTTTGAGGTGTCAGTAGGCATGTGGAACTGCACTAATCCGCTCACAGTTCCGCACGTTCAATTGCGACAATAGGTGCATTTCAACATTTTGGTTTTTGATTCATTTTAACCCTTTTTGTTAATTTGATTTGCTGAGAAGTTTAATTTTTTTAGAGAAAAATGCCTCCAGATAGAAAATTTCAATTAAAACAGTACAAGACCCCAATCAATATCTTTGTTTTATAACTAATAATTTGACAGTCAAATACATGGAATGGCAACTGTTCGACTTGCCATTTGGCCGAGTTGAGCCATTTCTGGGGAAAATTCTTTTTAAAAAAATAGAAACATAAAATATTAAAAAATCATTTTGGAGTTAGGTTCTTGAACTACCTAATGGAAATAAACCGTTTTTTTTCTGCCTTAGTGTACTTTAATAAAACCAGGGCAGGCCGCCTCTGCGTTTCAACAGACACAACATTTAAGCTCTGTCCTTCACTTACCAATGGGTAGCCTTACTACGTATATCTTCTTCACCTTCACTTCTACTGCGCACACGCCCTCGCGGGACCTGTAATAGGCTTGCGGTTGGGTCAGAATTTCTCACTGTAAGACTGGGATCGATGAAAGTTGTTGTGCGGGTATTGTGGTCAATAAAAATCCTACAGATTAAGTTGACTTTAAATTTTAAGAGGTGGCTAAAGTTACTATAATTTCAATTTTGAAGTTCACAGACAGATAATTCTGAGACAAATGATAGCCATTGATAGTTTATTCTAGTTCCTATACCAAAAATTCTAAAACTGGGAAGGTTACAAAAATGTTCACAGTATTCACGACGACCTTTATGCATTGCAAAACTATCTCAAAATGAAGCAACTTGATCACAAGTGGTTCTCGAACTCCTACGTCACTGCTCTGCCTCAAAGTTGACCTCTAATAACCTTTGGCCTTGTTATGTGATTTAACACCTCTTAGGTCCACAAAGGCAGCAATTTATAATACCTGCCACATGTTTTGATCAGATCTCAATCACGTGAGCACAGTAGTTTACCCTACCTGACATGTTGGTTTCTAGGATTCTGAGTTTGGTGGAAAAGGAGCTTTTTTTTTTTTTTTTTTTTTTTAAGATGTCCATGCACGAGCAATTTGCAAAAAAGGCTAACATGGACAGACCAACAGAATTTGGGATTATTTAGTATGTGCCTATGCAATCCTTAAGGTGACACAAAAGGACAGCTCAACGAGCATTCCTACTGTTGTCCTATCATTGTAATTAATTAGCTGTGTTCCTCAAATCACCAAGTGATGTTGCATTGTACACACCAATTTACAATCCACACGTTTAGAGCATATATAATCTATATTAATACCGGTCGTCTGTGTGTCTGACCGCGTCTATTGTCTCGGAGACCGAGGGTCGCGCGTTCCTGAAACTTGGGTGGGGGGTGCCCCTTGACCGAAGACAGACGGTTTTTGTATTGTTAGTGGATCAAGGGTCATCGGGTCATTCAACGTCAAAGGAGGTCAAATGGGTAACGAGGTGTATGGACATGAACTTGGTGGGGTCGATTGTTGATGCCGGGTCATTCAACCAGGTGATCGCGAAACCCAGATGATCGCGAAACCTGGGACCGCCTAGTGTTCCTTATTATATCTAAATTAATGAAATAAATCTCCTTTTATGGTTCGCAACCCACAGCCACGAGTGTCCCTGGGGGCGCTGGCAAAACTGTGCCTTTTGCAGCAAAATATCAACAATTGTTGCGTACCAGCCGGAAAATGTTTTGAAATTTTTTGGCCATGAGAGTTTGCCGGCAACACTATTTTTTACCATAAAAATGGTTAAGTAACTGACACGTGGTTTAGTAAGTATAAGGCACATTTCATGCATTATGATCAGTTCAAACCAACCTCTGGACTGTATATTCCTCAGTTGGATACCGCATCGAGGACTGTTCACACAAATATTGTATAAGTACCTTAACCATTCGCACCTACTCTGTATCATGCTTCATTCCTTTAGCCCTAACAGTCCTTTTGGTTCTAGCTATCTCCACAGAGGAAGCGGAAGGGGTAAAGGGATAGAAAGCTAAAGAAAGATTGGTTTCCTGGCTGGATTCGAACCCGGGGGCCTCCGGCGCACCACTCCTTGAGCAGGGATGCAAGCCACGAGGGATCGCTGGCCCAGCAGCATTTCGTCCCCATATGAGTGTTGGTACGATTACATCATCCCATCTTTTTGGACTTGGGGTGCATTTTCCCATAACCTTGCTTATTGAGTTTCATATTGAGCTTGGTAGTGATAGGGTTAATGGAATAAAGAACAAGTTAAAGTAGGTGGCAAAGGGTATATGCAAGTATTCCCACCTATTTCAATAAAAAGTCAGATCACTTCTCATCTATGCCAATGAGACAGGATGACTTTAATAATAATAATAACTATAAGACTTCTATAGCGCCTTTTACCATGTGCACAAGGCGCTAAGAAAAAGATAAAAGCAGGAATCAGGAAAAAGATGAGATTTGATATTTGTTTTTTTAAGAACCAACCTGTCCAAGATGACAAAGTGTACGGACACTACTCGGCAGGTCATTCCCAATGTGTGAACCTCCCAGAAAAGGCACTGACCGGAGACTGTAATCTATCCTTGTTGACAGTGAATGAAAATAAGAAAACAATATCCCGCGACTAAATGGACAAGCTTTGAATGCCTGACGATGAAACCTTGAATTGAATCCTCTTCTTAACTGATAACTCAATGGAAAGTCTGAAGAAGAGGTGATGCATGATGAGACAGGTTGCTTCAAAATAAAGCGCGCACATTTCTTTTGCAGAACTCTTGGAGACGGTTATAACTTTCCCGCCTGAACTTCACACTCCCTCTCAATCAAAAAAACAAATATTACTATACATATCCCTCCTTGGTAAATTTGGGATGACAAAAATGTCACACGTTTTAAATGGGGGCGGAAATCCGTCATATTACAGAGGATGTTGGTCATCGTGGTCCTCGTGCTCAAACAATCACATGTCAAAATATGCAATCAATATTAAATATGGTAGGAAAACAAAAACGATCACAGAAGTCATTTAACACAACACCTTTACTGTTCAATCCAATTGCTAATTGAACTTATTACCTAATATTATTTTAGAGAGATCTGAACTTTTCATCCTTTTTTGAAGGATTTCGCTAATTACAATTATTTCTGAATCGGTGGAAAATCTACACATGTGACAAAAAATTTCACAAAAGACATTTTACAGCAGCTAAAAAATATAAAATAGGAAAGTACCTACATACAACTTTAATAAAGTTCCCGTCCACATAAGCCTACATAAGAAAGATGTTAGACTGATGCAACAATGACCAATTTGATGTCATATACGAAGCTGTTGGCAAATTTAGCTAAGGTGATTTTCCTATTTCCAAGTTTGAATTTTAAATCGAGAGCCTTTTCTACTTCTTCCCCCAAAATTTCACCTTATAGCCATCTTACAACTTGACCTCAATAACCTTTGACCTCTGCCCCATTATAATCTTATGTGTTTCTCATCTTGTATCGTGGACACAGTCTGTTGCTACGGGACTCCACTTGTTTTAAATGAGACAACCAAAACGTTAACCTTAACATAAGGAGCAACTGAATAAGGACAGGTAATGGTCTCCAAACATTCTGTTTTAGGGCAACACAAAAATGGAATTGGGCATAAGATTAGGCACACATTCAATACCTAAACCAAAGGTACAGGTCTTATAAAACAATCTTAAAATATTTTAGCAAGTCTGGAGACTGAATTCCTTCCACAATATTCATGTGTCAACACTGTTTAAACTCCTTTAAACCATAAAATTAGCCATAGTCTAAGTCTATTAACCTACCTTCCCCCCCCCCTTTGTTCCTTCTTTGATTCCCATCACGAGGCAGCGCTCCATTTGGATCCACAAAGAGGTTGATGAGCGCCACCAGGTCACGATTATGCTGGTAATCAACAAACTTCTCCGGGTCTCGACGGATGCGGGTTGACCATGTGCTTAACTGACGAGTAGTTGAAAGTGGCCATGCCGTCCTTGATGGGATTTAAAAATGGTTGAGATTTCAAGGTCGGAGAGATGTTTTGCCAAATCAGTTACAATTTTAAAGAAGACAAAGTTCCTTGCCTTGTAATTACGGTACACAAAACCCAAGGGACAAGCTATCTCAAGACCAGTTACCCATTATCACATCATGATAATTGGAATATGCACCATTTTCTAGGGTGATTTTCAATCTATTTTGATTTATCACTGCAATAGTTTTAATTTCATCAAATTTTCCCATTGACAAGGATTGCAACCAGAAAGGAGTTTCAAAACCAATTGCCAACCTAAGTATGAACTTTTTGTATTATATAGCTCAGAACCAGTTGTTTGAAATCTTGTTGAAGTTAGCACCATCTACTCAACCAAAATGCATAAGTTTAGGGTTGCCTTTGAAGGGTCAAAGTGAGTCTTTCAGTATGAATCCACATAACTCACTGCGGGGTCTGGGAATGATCAAACATTGAGGGTGAGTGCCAAAAGGTTGTAGGTAACAAAACAATAATTATTTCTTATACGGTGCAAAAATCTTCCTAAGTATCAGAGGCACATGGCCATGAAAATACACATGGA
>JAMKCH010067588.1:0-14886 GCA_023653785.1 Ophioderma brevispina | reverse complement strand
CGTTTATATAAAGTCCGAATTTACTTAATAGCACTTGTCTTTTAGTACCTTTTCGAAAAGCTTATATTTTTGGAAATAATTATAAAAACCGGACATCTAAGTTAATGAATAGACAATAGCTGAAAATTGCAATCATTTTGGGCAAATCCGAACCTTTATTTGGGGGTGGGGGGAGGGGTCAACTTCCGATGGCCGCAAAGTTTCACTTATTTAATAATTCAATTAGATGTGTGAAATCGTACTAATGCTCGATCTGCGTAGCCGTTGCTGGGTCTGATATCCTAGAGGACTCTCTGCTCAATGAATGACACCTTGCTGATGTGAATGCTACGTCATTTGTCCAGCATATTTATGGGGCACCCAGGGATATGAGGGAACCCTATGTTGTTTATACACAAAACCCTTTTGCCCTTTAAAGAGATCTATTTAATGGTTGAAAGAAACCACAATGTCTTCGACACAATTTAAAAACATACCATTTTTATACCTTTGTATAACCGTTAATGGTTTTCCACAGGTTGTTTTCTTGGAGGTTTAAGAGAAAGGGACTTCATATAATTTTCTTCCTTTTTTTTTAGAAACCAAAGTTTTCAGAGAGTCTTCTAGAGCTTTCCTCAACATTTTAGAACCATTTTTGCAGACCCGTTAATGTCCTATAGACCCCCAAAGGTTTCTGATGGTGCCCGAAGACCATTTTTATTCATTTAAGAACGATTAATCCATATTAATCTGGATGGAAGATCTATAACTTTTTGTCGAGGGTGCATATAACGATCGATTTTGTTGTCAGGGGCAACAGCCAAAAAGTACAAATTTGTGAAATACGGAAATTGAGTGTCAACCATTATGCAAAAACTATAAAAGGAAACTTTTTCTGCTCACGTTAATGTAGCATATATTTGGGGTCAAATTTGGGATAATATGAAGGAAAAATATTGATAGCTCATGGACAACTTTTTCATTTATATTCAGCCGGTAAGGCAAAAAATAGCAAAAAGTTGAAAATCATTACTTTTGGCCTATAACTAGCTACTGCTTCAATTTTAATAGCACAGATTTTATATCATCGAATAGATATTTTTATTCTCTTAAATGATACCAATTTTTTGGGGGTTATTTTTGCTCTTTATATGTGATCAGTAACGCGCTAAGAATCGCTATATTGGTGAAGAACTGTCAACTTCAGAGGTCATTGACCTCTGACGTCACGCTCCAGCCGCTCGCGACACTTAAGACTTCACTTTTCAGATGCGCCAAGGGATGGCCTATACAAATATCATCACAAGACACCTGTAAAAATCAGGATTAATTGCGGTATCTCCCGGACTATATCGAGAACCTCGAACACCACCACACTATTCCATCAGAGTCTGATATCAGAAGAAAGTTCAAAGTTCAAGTTCGGCATTAATATATATTATCTAGATATATATTAAGATATATATATATATATATATATATATATATACTATCTCTCTCTCTCTACTTCTCTCTCCTAAAGTCGTCTCCCTCCCTCTATCTATCTCTCTCCATCTCTCTCTTTCCCTTCCCTCTCTCGCTCTATCTCTATCTCTCTCCAGCCTCAGCAGTCGTCAACTTCGCTAGTCACCTCCTCGTATCCTCCTGGCCGGTTTCATGCAGACCAGTCTATGTTGGTCGCAATCATCTGTCGCAATCATCATCCTCAGTGTGATGATTGCGACCAGCATAGACAGGTCTGCATGAAACTGCCAGTAAATAGTATGTACTACTAATTTGAACTACTGCCTGATCTTTATGTTTAGCTCTCCTTCATGGATCAGCACTCTCTAACCGAACAGTATTTTCTGCTTTAAGTACTTTAATATATTATATATCTATATATATATATATAATAATAGGCGAGGAGACTATCTTCATGCAGAGTGCTCAAGGCTTGAAAGCAGAGCGAGATAAATTGATGAACCTACTGAACGGTAGTTGTTACTCGGAGTGTCACGCTTGTGCGATCAATCATCAGACAACTCGAGTTGTCTGATGATCGCACAAGCGTAAAACTCCGAGTAACACCACCGTTCCCAGTAGGTTCATCAAACCATTATATATATATATATATATACACATTTAAACTTGATTACATTTTTTTTTTTTACAATTTTAAATGGTTCTTTATAGAATCTTAAAATTGTTTATTACATAGCTCCCTTTAGGTTGAGCACATTTTCATTTGGATGGTTTTATCATCACTTTGATTATATATATATATATATATATATTCTTCGCATCCCACCGAATAGCAGCCAGTTGTCTGATGATCGCACAGCGTGAAACTCCGAGTAACACAAAACTTACCAAAAGTTCCGTAGGTTCATCAATTTTATCTCGCCTCTGCTTTCAAGCATTGAGCACTCTGCATGAAGATAGGGTACTCCTCGCTATTTATAACCGCTCCTGTATTCAGTCGAGCACTCTTTGCCTATCTGCAAATGTATACCAATGGAACACCCAACGCAGGCTAACCTCAGCTATTCACTGAAGAATATACCCATACCACCAGCGAACTCGTATAAGAAAAAGTTTCTCGAGAAAGTTTAAAGTCTCCTCAGCGCCATGAGATGGAAGCACTATTCTTCTAAGAAAGAAGAGACAGCGATACGACGACGACGACGTGGTGGACCGGCACTATGGACTTAAGAGCCGCCGGTGCCCTCCACAAATCGCAGAACTGAAACCCATTCGAAGAAGACATGTATAACCTCATCGACAGCATAAATTCCTACCTACCAGCGACCGATTCCAGAACCACTAAAAAGGACATCAAATCAATAAAGACCTCCGACGCACTGTACATCCCCGCCGACAATACACGCAACCTGTATAAAGTGAGTCAACGCCCTGCACGAACAGCTCCTACGAGAGAATATCACTAAGATCTATCAAACCGCGGACACATCAGCTACCGACCAGATCAACACCGAAGCCAAAACATCGGCATAAGAACTTGGCACCGCCTCCGAATGGACAACATGGCAAAAAGACAATGCATCCATCAACGCTTAAAGACCACAAGAGAATTTTTGCCAACAAGTTCCCAAGTGCAGACTCATAAACCCGGCAAAAAGCGAAATCGGACTCATTAGTAAATCCATTCTCGACAGAATCACCAGCATATCAGATCTGCAACTTCAGTCAACCAGTGGCTCAACTCAACCTCAGTTATAGAATGGTTCCAGCAAATTGAAGACAAAGACAAGCACACCTTCATCAGCTTCGACATCATCGACTTACCCACCCATCACAGAGGACCTACCTCAAGAAAGCACTGACGTTTCGCCAAGAAATACTCGCACATCCCCAGGCAGGACATCGACCTCATCCTCCATTCCAGGAATTCGCTTCTATTCGACGGAGTTAACCCTTTGAAGAAAAAGAGAAATATGACTTGTGTCCCAAATGAAATAATGACTTGTGTCGTAACAAAAGAGAAATAATACTGGGGTCACGACCGGTTTTCTGACGTCACCCGATTGGCATCTACGACTGCGGCTGCAAAAGTTTTGTGACGTCATCGGCTTGTACATCCTCCACCATACAATCCAAGAAGTTGCGACGTACAAGGGTAAAATTGGGGGGGACTCTACAGAGACTACGGCTTAGCATTTTACACAAACATTCCGGCAAAACCCGCATCCGACAGAAAAATCAGGGAAAGAAAATCATCAAGACATTCAGAGATCTCGACCTCAACAGTCAACCATCAGCGGCAACCTGAAAGTCACCAAAACTTCCTCTACATCACTCTCAACTGGACAACGGCAATCACCCATACCTCAAACCCACAGACCGCCATATCTACATCCTCACGCTCTCCAACCACCCACCAAACATCATCAAGAACCTACCAGCCTCCATAGCAGACGTATATCAGATATTTCATACAACAGAGATACCCTCAACAACGCATCAGCATTCTACAAACCACGACGCTCTGAAAAATCAGTGCGAATACAACGAGGAACTCACATACAAAGAACCGGTAAAAAAAAAACACGTGGACAACAGGACGAACCCGCAAACGTACAAACGTACTCATCTGGTTAACCCGCCGCCTTTCAGCAAGGAATGTCTCCACCAACATCGGACGATCATTCATCAAGCTCATCACAAAAACACTTCCGCCCAGCCGGATCCAAACTACACACTATATTCCAACCGGAAAACAACCTCCTATATCAGCTACATCTACAGAACCAGCTGCATGCCCAACGTCGCCAGCATCATCACAAAACCCACCCAAGAAGATCGCCGCTAAGGATACATCACCTACACAACTGTATGCAACTGCCGCAACAAGGACTTGTGCCCAGCTTGCAAGGAAACTGTTTGAAAACTAACATCATCTACAGCGCCGAAGTCAAGTAGCGAAAAGGTACCTAACCAAACTTTACATCGGACTGACGGAACCACCTTTCAAAGCTAGATCAACAACCCAAGACAGCCCTTCAGAAATGAAACGCAACCAGAAACAAGCACAGACTTCCAAGTACGTGTTTGAAGCCAATAAGACAACCAACCCCCTACGACATCACAATGGTCAATCGTAGCCAGCGCCCGACCGTTACTCCAGCGGACCCAATAAATGCGACCCTCTGGCCTCACACGTAAGAAGCTGGCAGATCGCTCACTTCTCTCCCAACTCCCCTCCTCGAGAACGCGACCAGCCCTCCCTTATCTCCCACTTTCCCCTCTACTAGAACAAAATTCCTACTTTAGCAAACCACTCCAGCATCACACCATTATAATACTCTAACCATATCTAATCTCTCCTCCTTCCTCAATTCAGTTTCACCTTCCATCTCATTCCATCCCCTCTCCTACCACCCACCTTTCTCATCTGGCCTCCGGTACCTCCCCCCCTCTTCTACATATTCTTCTGGCATCGCGGGTCCCCTCATCTCCTCCAGTTGTCTGATGATCGACAAGCGTGAAACTTCGAGTAACAACTACCGTTCCAGTAGGTTCATAAATTGATATATACTATATATATAGATCTAATATTATTATATATATATATATATTATATATCTATATAGAAACATTATTCTCAAAGAAAAAAGTAAAAAAAAAAAATCTATTTTTCCGATGGAAAGGGGATTCGAACCATTAACAATGGATTAATAGAACAGAGCAACTACCACTAGACCAGATGTAACAACTTGATGAAATGAAGACAATCAAACAATTTATTGGCATTCTCTGCGATATGGCATCTCAAACGTCAGTTTAAATGACCAATTCAAGTTGATGATTGCTAAGCTTTCGTTCAACAACGGTTAACACGTCATAATAGAGAGTAATAAATCAAATATTCAAATAGACTCGAATAGATGCAATGGATCGTCTACAAAAGAGTAAAAAGAATCATATGTCTTTGTTAATATCTTTCGTGTAGACCGGTGATTACCCAGAATGCATCTCTGATCGATAGCCATTTTAAGGATGGGTATGGGGTCTGAAGCAGTGAACTTGAAGTGATTTTCGTAATTTTCCTAAATAGCTGGTTCTACATGTAACATCATTATGTAGCCCATGGCACAAAGTTTTAAAAATTCATGTCAATTTTGGCTTGGTGCCATGGTAACCAGTAAGGCTTGATGCTAACAATAGAAGAACGTAACTAAATAAATACAAAGCTATGGGACGAAACTTGGGTGGCATGTGAAGGGGGGGTTATACGCAGTGAAACATGCCGCCGGATTTGATACCTTTGCCATGGCAACCGGCAATCGACAGATCACATTAATTTCTGGGCGTAATTGAATTGCGAACACAACTTTTGAAAATCGGCATATGGTTCATAGCCCATATTGTGCCTCATAGGTGCCAAAGTTAATGTGCATAGCATGTAGCGTTCGCTAGTACGTTCGTTTTCGCTTTCGGTTGTTGCATATTTTAATGAAACAAGTTATAGACTCCGAAACATTTAGACAATTGAGGGCGCTTGTGATGTGAAACATATGGATTTTGTTTGTAAAATTTCAATTTATACTGAATTTACATTAAGATTAATGAAAGAATCATCGAATCGGGCATACATTGTCCTGTAATTAATTGTAAAATAATTTTCTTAAATATCGCAGGGTGAGACAACAATAAAATACATAAAAAATCACGTACCAGTACATTTAATTACTTGAAATTAGGGACAAATATATAAGTATTTATTTACTTCGACGTAGCCAACATTAAATGCGTAAATGGCGATAAATAATATTTTTAAAATATAAAATATAAACCATTTAAATTTTTCACATGACTAAATTATAGGAGAACAGATGCGTTTTTTGGCAAATTTCGCGACACTCCTACTTTGATCAGCCATATTCAGGGAACCGAATGTCCGATTGCGGACGAATAAAATGCATTTTGTAGATTACAATCTACAGAATTAGAACATTGCATGATCTCATTTCGTAAATGGAACCAAGTATTTACAAATGCCGACCCCATAACCCCCCTTACTCACTTAAGTTTACACCGAAAACACATACAACGTGGTATAGTACGTTTCTGAAGAGGGTCTTGGTGATGGATGGGCGGGATGATGATCCAAAGTAAGGATGTACTGTCTTAAGGTATATATGCTGCCTGTTGTCCAAAGATATCACCTTTTGTCCAACCTTCGGTCATTTAATCTGAACAGGTATACTGTCTTGAGTAAGTATAAGCTGCCCTGTACAAACCTATTACAACGACCAATTCTGAATACTTTTTGAATGAATGCGCAGATCTATTTGAATGTCAATTGTAAAAAGAGCAGGGAAGCCAACACATTTGCGCTATGAGTGGAAATGAAAAAGAGCTTTGAAATTCGTGACCTGTGAAATCGGCAAGTGAATGGATTCACAAAGCTATATCTTTTAAAATCAATGCTGTGTGGCTAGTTACCAAAGATGGTTCTATATATCGAGCGGCAACACGTTACGCTCATCTTTAGAAATTCATCGTCTCGAAGTTGCCGAACACAAGAAACATAGAGTACAACAATAGAAGCAATGGCTGCCTCGCTTCTCCACATACTGTGGGTGCCGCTTTGCATATGATACATACTGGAGTGTATACAAATTGATGTATGGTTGAGGTGGCCCAGGTGTACTCATAGTGCACGCTGGATCATGTGACTCAGATACTCACTCGACCAGGTGCTTAGGCGCGCTTAGGTGAAAGATGTATTCATTGAGGGGGTGGGACGGTTATGTAAATCTAAGACGACGGACGTGGCATTCATTCGTTGTGGGGCCATGGGTAGGACAAAATTTAACCACCCAATTGCACCCCACATCCAACAATGATATTTTGCGGATTGTTTGTATCGAATTGACATTATGTGTGTGATACCAGCACCCAAACTAATAATGAGTCAGTGCAATATTAAAATGTCAGCGCACAGCACGGACGACTGGTTTTGAATGGATTCACCACCTTGCTAGTTACCGTCAGTGCAGAGGCCCATCTTTATTTGTGTTTAATTTCCTCTTAATACTTCATACATAATAAGATTACTTTAGTCTGCAGGCTTGTTGGAAGCAATTGTGTTAAATTTAACATGGGTCTATGTAAACATTTCAGCGATAGAGTAAGCGCTAATGTATCAGGGCGTCTGATGGAAATGGATCGTTAATGTAAGCGTACAATGGATATGGTTAACGTAATTATTTTTTGTGGTTGGCCTTTTTTTCAGTCACAATAATTCTATCGATATTTTCCCTTGGTAAGTAGCCTCCTCCCCATGCTATGCAACTGCTTGGTCACATGGTTGGAAGATCGCCGTCTTGGGAAAAATTACTTATTTGTTTAAAATAGGGTAGTGGCAAATCCATTGGTTTGTAACCATTGATACATTGAAGTTCTTAATTTCGAATCCATATTGTGTTATTTTTCTGGTCAATCAAATCACTCCGTTAATAATTTAAGATACACTATTGTTCAAATCCATTTTATAACTTTAAATGTCGTATGATTTCACGCTAGTTTCGTCTCTGAGATCGATAGAAAACCGTCAGCTCTCTAAGAAATACCTCCACCCCCCACACCACACCTGTTTCCAACACAAAAAAATACGATTGCTATTAATGCAGAAGCAGTATATGTAAGTTATAGAAATGAAGTTTATCTTACATAAGTTGATTGATCACGTTTCAGTATTTGATCATTTCCCTTGGGCTAATTAATCATTTCTAGTCTTTATTCATAATTTTGCGGCATATCCCCTCTCACACACGTGCGCACAAATATATACACGTACGCACATGAATCAGTGCGTTTTAGCGGGTAGGTGTGTGTATATATGTGATGAAGTCTATAAATGCTCATTTTTTAGTGTAACATTTTTGTAAATTAAAGTTTCCTTTAAAAAGTGATGAGATTTTTAAATCAATGAATCAATGCATGTAATGCCCAGAAATATGATTCTATTACAAAACTGTTATAGTATCATTGGTGGGATGCTACCATCTTCTTCTCCTGAAAACATCCATGTTCTTAACTTAAAGCGTTTTTGAGTTATGAGCGTTTTTGATAAATCTGTACCATGATGTTTTTTGGCCGTTTGTATACAATCTTCTTCAAAAAATTGTGGAACACTTTGTGCAGATTTGGTTCCCGCCCCCTCATGTCAATGTTGCATGAGCACGACACACTGAGCAATCTGCACCATATTATTATCAACAAATGATTGGGAGGGTGATGGCGGATTGGGAAAGAAAGTTATAGTTACAATGCGTTTCAAGCTTATTATCTCGTTAGCAGCTGCCAATATTAAAGGTGTTCCAAGGACTTATAAACAAGATTGTAGGTTTAGAAGGGGCACACCACTAAATATCGCTCCATTGAAAACACGTAAAATACCACATCGCGCCCGTGATTTGCACCACGCGTGACAATATTTGAATGTCTATGGAATTCATTTTCCATATAGATCACCACTAACAACTTTCGAATAAGTTTCAATTTTTGATATCATTCTAGTAGAGATTTTAAGAAAAAGGCATAGAACAGCGCGCCACTATTTTGAGTCGACCGTGGAGCCTATAGCCGATCTTCGACCAGGGCCGGAAGTCGGAGGGCCTAGTTCTACACCATCGGAATTTCCAAACTTTTGTGAGAATCTCAGCGATGGTTCACGACTATACTCTTCACTTTTATTATAATAAACCCATCAAAGAAACGGTCCGCACGGACCTCGCAAATATTTTCAACATGTTTTTGCATTTTTACAGGGAACTACTCACCTCCTCCCCCAAACTTGGAGTTATTAGTGTTGTGCGCCCTGCGAACACACACTGTATACATTGTTTTGATTTTTTCTTGATTTTGCCAAAATATGAAACTTTTTAACAGAACAAGTGTCATTTTTTGCTTCCCCACGAAATAAACTGGGAGTTATGTGTTCCAAGTAAATTGATATATATTCTAAAAAATATCCCATTTTTGGCGTTTTGGCGCTCTTTACTGCGTTTACCCCAAGAAATACAGCTGTTAAAACACGTTTTTGGGGAACTAAGTATGATTGTGAGATTTCAACATCTTTGAATTTATCTTCAGGAAAGGTAAAATAATACATAAAAAGCAAAAAATAAAAAAAATCCCCCCCCCCCCCCTCTTAAGTAATGGATATGCTTTTCATGACACCCCCCCCCCCGCATTGGCTGTCCCTTTAGCGCGTGTATGACAGGAGTGCGTGCAAATAATAAGGGGTGGGGTGGGAATCTAGTAATTTCGATCTTGATGTGCTCTTTTTCTACTTCTTTCTTCTTAAAACCATATTTCATATAAAGTCAAGAATACCTACAATGTTGTTTTCTTCTTGACAAATACCTCTAGGGATTGGGGTGGAGTACTAAATTACAATGTTAAAAATCACGCACGCTTTTGGGCAAAAAATCAGGAACGCGGTTTTGACATCTCGCACTTCCCGTAAAACAAAGAAACAAAAGCGACTTGGACTAGTAACTGTATTCAATTTGCCTTTTTAGTCATAAACACACACCACGACATTACATAGATTTCCATGTACTTCTTTGATTTCGCGAGGGTGTCACAACTTATTTCATCAGGATTGAGACAAATGCTAGCATAGCGAAAACACGGCATAAATAGACCATTTCGTGATGCACCTTGTCTCAAGCGATTTCCTTTGTCAAATCGTTAAAAATTGGATTTTCGCAATGCATTTGTCAAAATATAGATGTCTAAGGTAAAATCTCACAAAAGTAAATAAATCCTGAGGTCTTTGACAGACTCGAAATAGCAAAAATTCGCACTCCGTACTGGTGAGAAGGGCGCACACCACTAAATCATCGCTCCATTGAAAACACGTAAAATACCACATCGCGCCCGTGATTTGCACCACGCGTGACAATATTTGAATGTCTATGGAATTCATTTTCCATATAGATCACCACTAACAACTTTCGAATAAGTTTCAATTTTTGATATCATTCTAGTAGAGATTTTAAGAAAAAGGCATAGAACAGCGCGCCACTATTTTGAGTCGACCGTGGAGCCTATAGCCGATCTTCGACCAGGGCCGGAAGTCGGAGGGCCTAGTTCTACACCATCGGAATTTCCAAACTTTTGTGAGAATCTCAGCGATGGTTCACGACTATACTCTTCACTTTTATTATAATAAACCCATCAAAGAAACGGTCCGCACGGACCTCGCAAATATTTTCAACATGTTTTTGCATTTTTACAGGGAACTACTCACCTCCTCCCCCAAACTTGGAGTTATTAGTGTTGTGCGCCCTGCGAACACACACTGTATACATTGTTTTGATTTTTTCTTGATTTTGCCAAAATATGAAACTTTTTAACAGAACAAGTGTCATTTTTTGCTTCCCCACGAAATAAACTGGGAGTTATGTGTTCCAAGTAAATTGATATATATTCTAAAAAATATCCCATTTTTGGCGTTTTGGCGCTCTTTACTGCGTTTACCCCAAGAAATACAGCTGTTAAAACACGTTTTTGGGGAACTAAGTATGATTGTGAGATTTCAACATCTTTGAATTTATCTTCAGGAAAGGTAAAATAATACATAAAAAGCAAAAAATAAAAAAAATCCCCCCCCCCCCCCTCTTAAGTAATGGATATGCTTTTCATGACACCCCCCCCCCCGCATTGGCTGTCCCTTTAGCGCGTGTATGACAGGAGTGCGTGCAAATAATAAGGGGTGGGGTGGGAATCTAGTAATTTCGATCTTGATGTGCTCTTTTTCTACTTCTTTCTTCTTAAAACCATATTTCATATAAAGTCAAGAATACCTACAATGTTGTTTTCTTCTTGACAAATACCTCTAGGGATTGGGGTGGAGTACTAAATTACAATGTTAAAAATCACGCACGCTTTTGGGCAAAAAATCAGGAACGCGGTTTTGACATCTCGCACTTCCCGTAAAACAAAGAAACAAAAGCGACTTGGACTAGTAACTGTATTCAATTTGCCTTTTTAGTCATAAACACACACCACGACATTACATAGATTTCCATGTACTTCTTTGATTTCGCGAGGGTGTCACAACTTATTTCATCAGGATTGAGACAAATGCTAGCATAGCGAAAACACGGCATAAATAGACCATTTCGTGATGCACCTTGTCTCAAGCGATTTCCTTTGTCAAATCGTTAAAAATTGGATTTTCGCAATGCATTTGTCAAAATATAGATGTCTAAGGTAAAATCTCACAAAAGTAAATAAATCCTGAGGTCTTTGACAGACTCGAAATAGCAAAAATTCGCACTCCGTACTGGTGAGAAGGGCGCACACCACTAAATCATCGCTCCATTGAAAATACACTAAAAAATACCACATCGCGCCCGTTGATTTGCACCCCGCGTGGACATATTTGAAGTTATGAGGTCATTTCCATATAGATCACCAACTAAAACTTTCGAAAAGTTTCAATTTTTGATATCATTATAGTAGAGATTTTAACGAAAAAGGCACACAAAGAACAGCGCCGCACTATTTTGAGCCAGCGGGTACGCTCATAGACGTTTCGGCCAGGGCCGGAAGTCGAGCGCCTAGTTTCTACACAGAATCGAAATTTCCAAATATTTGTGATAATTCAGCGATGGTCACGCTATACTTTTCACTTTATATATATAACACCCTCACTAGGAACGATACCCACCCAGATAGCAAACTGGCGTCGGGCCGACGTCGTCACGGTCGCGTTCGGCAAAAAAAACGTCAGCACGACGTTGGGAAACGGTGGAGAAATTGGTCGGTAGATGGTCGGCAAACAAACGTCAAGCTGACGTTGGAAAAAACGGGGGGAAAGTGGTCGTTGATGGTCAGAAACCAAAAGTCAGCCCGACGGTGGGAAAAACGGATGGCGGAAAATTGGTCGTTAGATGGTCGGCAAACCAACGTCAAGACGACGTTGGGAAAAACAGTCTGGGGGAAAATGGTGTTGATGGTCGACAAGCCAAACGTGTGATCGGGGAGAAGTTGGGAAAATGGTGGGGGAATGGTAGTTTTTTGATTCGGCCGGCCAACGTGGGGCCGATGTTGGGCGAAATGGTGGAGTGAATGGTCGTTTTATGGTTGTGTAAGCCAACGTACGGGGTGAAGTTGGGACAAATGGTGGGGAATGGTCGTTTTTGTGGTCGGCAGGCCAAACCGTGTGGCATATATGTTGTCCGCAGACTATATCTCTATGCACCAGTCCCATAGGATGTTGGCTCCTCGAACAAATTTACACCATTATTCCTATCTGGCGCTTCAAAATCTGCCTTGTGGAAGGTGGTGCTTCTATATCTTAGCTAAATATTTCAATTAGGCTAATTAATAAGGAAATTAGTAGCTCTAGCCAAAACGGACAGAGCTTTCAGCAAAAATAGGGCCTAGGCATTTCGAACATTGTGCGTAAAAATAAAGACAATCATATGGCATTTTGCAGTGACTAGATTTGCGATTTTGTGCACTTTGTTTTCACGTGATACAGGGATCATTGAGCTTTTCAGGTTTTTTCACCTCTGTGAAGCTGGCTGTGACATATTTCGCCATTTTTATGAGTCTTTAGTCTTCACTTAATGTCAGTCGGGGTGTTTCTACTTATGTGACAGCCTTTTTACAGATCTATTATATATTGCCTTTGTATCAAGCAGACAAGTTAGCAAATTGGATAGTCGTCCGTTCTAATACAAAGGTCGGTTCGAATTCCCGGTCAAGGCTGTACGTCGATTTTCAGTTACTATATAATAATATACCTGAACATAAGATATGAACTTTATGGTGTAAATAAAGTGTGAAAAAACATAGGGCAATGTTCTTTTTAGTATGGAGCCCAATTAGTGAGTTTATAACATGGCAAACATCGTTTTTATTTCGGTGGGAGACGTTGGCCCATGATGGCCACACATTGGTCCAAAACGTCAAAATACGGAGCATGGCCATCGTTGGGCCGACGGCCAAAATGACGTTGGCCGACGTCACTTGTCGACATTGGCCCACCATCGCGTGTGAGTGGCCAACATGTCCCAAACGTTTAATGCTATCTGGGCAATAAAGGGTGCCACAATATCCAAACATGTTTTGCTATCCATTTACCGGAAACTACCTTACCATTCCCCAAAACGTGGGTTCTTTAGTGTTGTGAGCCTTGTGGGCGCACACCACCCAAATAACGCTCCCATTGAAATACACGCTAAAATGACTTGAAAAAAAATTGCAAATTCACCCCACGTGACATCATTGAAGACATTTTTATATCAAAAAAAGATGACATTTTTAAAAACATGGTGCGTAAATTGATACCGATACAGGATAGAATTCCGAGATACAGGCTTGTGATT
Organism: Ophioderma brevispina; assembly: GCA_023653785.1. Classification (NCBI taxonomy): domain Eukaryota; kingdom Metazoa; phylum Echinodermata; class Ophiuroidea; order Amphilepidida; family Ophiodermatidae; genus Ophioderma; species Ophioderma brevispina. The sequence goes on along the minus strand of JAMKCH010067588.1, from coordinate 1,048 downwards.
AGCGGCCACCACATTTTCAACCCGTCACGTAAAACCCATAGCCGTATCGGAAGCAAAGGAGTACTTCCGAGGCCTAAATTTATTTGTAGATTTCAAAATTTATTTATTTTCTGTTATTCATGACAGAAAATTGATCTGCCCGATTCCATTTAAAATTAACATTTGACAATCAACATATCTACGCACCATGACACACCAATTTGCTTACAATCGACGGTATGTTTTTTACCGGAACTACCCACCATTACACATTATATCAAAAAAAGATGAAAATATCTTGAGTTCTGAAACTCGTAGCAGAATAATTCCAGTGTCTATACCCATGTTTTCAAGGTCTGTGAACACAATTATGACAATACTAATGACATAGGACATTTGGTTCAGGCTTAATTTGCATAAATCCAAAATGGCCGCCATTTTGATGGATATTTTTGTCCGAGACACAAAGAAAGTCTAATATTGTGCCTATACACATAATTACAGGTACTTAATAAGGTTGACTTAGACTAACTAATTTCAAAGACAAGGAAAGCCAAATATAATCATCGTGACAATAATAATGATACGTCCTAAGATTCGTGGCAACTTCAACTTGCCAATATTATGGCACCAATATTGGTATTAAAAATAAAATAACAACTGACCATAACAGGTCTGATTGATTGATTTTAATACCATTTGCTTTGGCGTTGTGCTTTAAAATAAATATGATGCCTGCTATATTATGTTTCTATAAAAATAAATGCCAGTATTTATATAGCGCTTTATATATACAATTAAGTCTCAAAGCGCTTCACATTTATTCCGCTGTCACTAGGCCTGATAAATCACATTTTCACATATTGAAAATTCGGCAGCCAATTATAACGGTACACAGCATGACTAACCCTAACAGCTCCCCATTTACACCTGGGTGAAGGGCCCAGCAGCATTTGTATACGTAAAACTCAAAAGCCATGGACAATTGTCAATTTCATATATCAGTCTTAAAAGAAAATCATCTCCTGCTTCAGGATCAAGTTCCGGCCGTGAAGAATCGACTCATGTG
>JAMKCH010067587.1:0-70639 GCA_023653785.1 Ophioderma brevispina | reverse complement strand
TTTAGGGTGCGGTTTTCCGCGGAATCGGCACATTTTGGGCGCGGATTTGCGCGGAAAAGGTCAAAATTTTGATGCGCGGAATATCGCGGATTTGGCGAAAATCGCGCGCGGAATTCTCGCTCCTGAAACGCGGATTTTCCCGGGCCCTACTTAAAAATGAGTTGTTTTCCCAATTCAAGACACTTCCGTTTACAGTGAATATCGAGGGTTTAGTGCAAGAAGGCCCCCTCTGTAATAGCTGCCATTTGTCAGTTGTGTTCTTTAGTGTTATAGTTGCCAAATCTAACATGTGGCAGCTATTGCAGATGGGGCCTTTTTGCCCTAAACCCTCGATATTTTCTTTCTGTGCTATGAATACATATACATCAAAGTGAAACTGTACATTTAACATGTTGCATGGACATGTGAAATGTATTATTCAATGCAATTAAATATGAACAAAAACAAGTGATGGTTAAATGTCACTACTTAAAGGTGCAAGAGATTTCACATATTAATAAGTTTTTCATCAAAAAATACCCAATCTGAAAGGATTAAGCTGAGAATTACTTTGTTACAAAACTGAAATTTCTAATTTTGTACTGGAGCAAATATAAATTCCGTGTAAAATAGGCGAATCGGGGATGGAAATTCGACGAGAATCACCAAATCGATTCTCGCCGCGTTTCTCATAGCATCCGGAATCAGTTTCTCCCATTGAATCATGGGTGGATGAAGAAATGGCGAAAAACCATGAATTTTGTGATTTTTTTAGATTTTTCGCATTTTTGCATTACGTCATGTTTGACGTCACTGTGACGTCATACAAGGTATGTTTGTACTTTTTTGGTATCAATGGACTCGGGAGGTCATAGCTATCCATTGGTACCACACATATGATAGTTCATCAGTCCATTTCCGAGATACTAGGGGGCAGAAGAATTAATCCGCCCCCACCCCCGGCGGTGAGATGGGTCCAAAAAGCCCGTGTCTTTTAGGGTTAAGTGTTGTCATTTCAAGTAAATTTGATTCTCACAAACTCAGACGAATTTGCACCCCTGCAAATCAAAGTCACCTACATTGTAGATTTGACTTTTTGAGACATATTGCTAGCCAAATGTAGGAAATCCATTGAATGTCTATGAATGTATCACAGGATATCGATGCCTTGAAACTCTTGTTGCACCTTTAAGTAATGTACTTCCTGGCTGGTGATAAATTTATAAATAACTTGGAGGTATTTCCCCTTTAGTAGAAAATATGGAAAATAGATCCACCATAATAGGCACACAAGGTGATTCACTCATAGTGGATGAGAATTATTTGTCTCATGAAGTTTAATCAATCTTTTCCACACTAGGAAAAATATTAAATGGCACTATAGTATTTGTCAGCTCCATAATGAACACTTTCCTATTAGTAAAGTGCAATACATGCTTAAAGGTGCAACGAGTACATGTAGATTTCAAGTCATCCATATTTTCAGTTATGTAGTGATTTCATATAGATTAGACATGCAATTGATTCCCTACCTTTTATTCGGCTACAGAAACAACTTAGAGGTGCTTGTTCCGATTTATGTGTATTGTGTTCTCTACTTGATATGAGAGCCTGGCACTTGCACATACTCCCCATCAAGTACCGTGGGAAACAAACTTGTGGTTTTGATGGTAGACGCAATAATGCATGTTGCAAATCCCTATTCAATACTGTGCTAATATTAGTGGTTAACCACTAAAACGGCGGTTTTTTGTTTATATCTTGGGAATGAAATGGATTTGAGGGCTCAAATTTCAGGACGACAATGAGAAAAATACGGCCTTTCATCTGATATCAAAATCGATACTACTTCCGGGTAAATCAGGGGGGTCCCAAAGACGATCGGAACACGCACCTTTAAAATGAAAACAAAAGGTGATTTGCTCATATTTCAATAGAAAACATATAGGCTGAATTTGTCAGCCAGACAGGGATGTATTGTTTGGCTAGACCAGATTTCAAATTTAAAAAACCATTTCTAGTTGGCTGAGCTGGGCAAGTAGTTTGTGCGGGCTGGCAAGTTGATCAAAAAAGTCAATGGTAATTAAAGTAAAACACAGGAATAAGCCATTAAGCTTGCCTTTGTGGGTAACCTGTTGATAAAGTTAAATGCAAGGCCTGGTTAGACGCATCGCCTTTGTAGGGTTCTTTCAGGAAGTCCATTGATATCGACACACAGATCCCATCCAGGGTATCTTCACAAATTCATGTTAAACAGGAAGACCAAATTTGCATTTAAAACTGATTTCTTTTTTTATCTTGCAAAGGTCTCAAAACCCAATGGTAACTGTTCTTTCCAAATTGATATACAGTTGGCACAAAAATGATCTCGGCATGTTTTTCGATCAGTATTGTACCGTGCCAAAGTCTGATAATTTTGAAAGTTTCGGTATACATTTTGTTGCCTAGGTCTTGCTCTTTCATTTAACACCTCATTTGTAAATTAAGTCATGGAAAAGTGGCTGAGATAGAATGCCAGGAAGACGTAAAACCCCAACCAAAAGTTGCAGTATTTGCATTTTTCAATGGTCCCTGTTTGGTACAATGCAATAAATTTTACACAAAGAGGGTTTCCGACTGAATGAGCGAGAAAGCCTACTTGTAATATTGATTTTGGCCAGGGTTGGTACCGTACATTTTTTGACCCCACTTTGCCTGAGCCGACTCAGAATTTAGCAGCCTTTACGGAATAGAGTGCGTGTGATTCCTTAAAGGCTGCTGAATTCTGAGTCGGGTCAGATAAAGTGGGGTCACAAAATGTACCAACCTGTGGTCAGCGTGTTCGTGCCGCAGTACACTGCAATGCCCATTGAAAACCACCAAACTTCAACTTTTGGTTTGGGTGTTTCACGTCTTCCAGGCATTCTATCTCAGCCATTTTTGCATGATATTTTACAAGCAAGGTGTTAAAAATGAAAGAGCGCAAGACCTAGGCAACAAAATGTGTATCTTGGAAAATTTTAAAATTATCAGACCTTGGCACAATACTGATCGAAAAACATGCCGAGATACTTTTTGTGCCAACTGTAGTACCTTTTGCTGGTATGGCCATATTTATTCGGTTTACAAAGTCACAATGGTCTTGTTGGAAAATAAAAGAATTTGCAAATTGACACATCTTGTGCCCACTCAAGCAAGGTGGTAAATCCAAATATAGCACTCTCATAATTAATTAGAAAGGCAAACAGACTGCGGGTTGCTTATGTATTATGAGCTCCAGCAAAGACTATGCGCATTGATAAAACTGCCATTTCGAATTTGTTTTAAAATAAATGGCCAGGACTTGTAACCATATTACAATTGAATAAGAGAATTTGTGGTGCAACAGAGAGATTTTGAGGCACCCAAAATAAAACATTGGTCATAATCGTAATTTCATTTAGGCCACTCAAGTAGATTTCTTACCTTGTATTGCTACAGCACTATCTTAAAAAAGAAGGAACAACAAAAGGGTGATTTGATGTATTTCTATTCAATATAAAACAACGCTGAATTCGTATTTGCTCCTATACAAAATTAGAATTTCACAATTTTTGGTAACAAAGAAACATTTCTCAGTTAATCCTTTTCAGATGGGGATATTTTTGATGGAAAGCTTTACCTCTGTCCGGGCAAAAATCGTTACTTTCATTTTTTAGGTGACAACCTGATACAATGTATGTGAAATCTCTCGTTGCACCTTTATGTTTTGCTGAAAGAGGGAAAAAGAGAAAATACCGGTAAATTGGCACAATTTACTGGCTGCGATGATTACATTTAGATATTAGAGAACAGTAATGTGCTCCCAATGGTGTATTTTTGATGTTTTGGGAGGATTCATGTAAATTACAAAGAGTTAATAGATCTAGTGCTAGACATGGTTTCATTTTTCTTGTAACATCATTTTGGCAAGCTTGCATTTTATTAAACAAACACTTGTTACAGCAAATAAACACCAACAAGTGATGAATGGAGAGTTTTAAGTTAATCCTATTTTGGCAATATGTACCAGCAAATTGGGGATAAGACATATGTCAATATCCAGATAAGCGGTCCTACAGTTGTAAATCCAAAAATTGAAATTCATTTCCGATATGTATAAGTCACGGGAAGATTGTAAATTAGATGATTAATGACTTTAATTTTGCATTTCCAAAACATTAAACTAATTGCATTAAAAAATTAGCCAATTTTGGAGCTGAATTAAAACGTGTAAATTTCATTTTTTAGCTTGAGGTTCAGGGACCACTCCTTTGCCCATTACTAGATATATGTCATTATGACTACTAATGGCCCTATTGGCTTCACAACAGTAAGGGGGGGGGGGGGGGGAGTCATTTGATCCCAGCTACATGTACAATAAAAGCTGCCAAAAGTAAAACAGGCAGATTGTATATTGCAGAGTTAAGTTAATCATACAGAGCACAGAAATTGGTTTATGTATTTTGTCCATGACCCCAGAATCGTCCATATGTTGGTGACTAGCTCTTGACTGTAATTATACTGGTAGCCAAGAGGGCCATGATGGGAAAGAATTGGGAATCATATTCCTGGGAAATTTGATGATTTGGAGGGAATTTAGACTTTACCGATTATAAAGAAATACATAAAACATTCTTTCCTCCAGTATTTGTCATCATGTACTAATATTAAATGGTTAATGAAAGCAATTCTAGATTAAAGGGGCATTTCGTGATCCACACCTCGTCCCCCCAACTTACCTAAAAAAGTTGCAATTTTTATCATCTGAACTGTTAGCCTTAAAGGTGCATTTCGTGATTTCAGCCCCTTCTGTTTTATTCAGTGATCACTAGATATCCTTGAAAAAAACTATTCTCAAAATTTGAGCTGATCCCGAGCTTGCAGTTTGTGTATGAGCAATTGCTCGTTTCCCACGGTCCCATAGGCTACTATACTGTGCTGTAATTTCTGTCTGTTATGGACAGAAAATACAAAATTGCGATTTCTTAAGATGCGACCGAATTTGCACGTAAGATTGGGCACACATGGATACTAAGGCTAACGGTTCAGATGATAATAAAATCTCAACATTTTTAGGTAAGTCGGGGGACGAGGGCTGTGGATCACGAAATGCCCCTTTAATTAGTAATCCATGTGAACCTAATCTTGCGTGCAATTCGGTTGAATCTGTAAGAATTTGCAATTTTTTATTTTCTGTCCATAAATGGACGAAATTAGAGCACCATCTGGCCTATGGGACCGTGGGAAACATGCAATTTTTGCTCATAACACAAAACCCAAGATCGGGATCAACTCAAATTTTTGAATAAGGTTTCTCAAGGATATCTAGTGAACTACGAATAAACAGAAGGTGCTGGAATCATGAAATGCACCTTAAATATAGAACCAAAATAGATACCCGGCATGTTTCGCAAGAATTATGGAGTAATGAATATCTCCTACACAAGTGTCCCAATTAATGCTTACATTCTTCAGCATTGAAATTAACCAGTAGTTACTTGTAACTGGGGAAGAAATAGAAATAATGTCCGCATTGTGTCTCATTTGCTTGCTGGTGGCCCTTTTTTGTCAAACACTGTAACTTGGTTATGTTGATGAAATTTAGCTTTATAGAGTTCACATCATGAATTTGAATTTGTGCAATTATTGAGTTTTAATTAGAATGTGCATGTGGGCTTTTTGGTGTTATTCTTACCATTAATATTAGTTCACATTATGATATAATTTTGAAGCAAAGCGAAGAACAAGCAAACAGGTTTGAGGTGAAGTATTTTGCCAAAAAAATGTATGCTTCCAGTAAAACACTGTATTAACTTACAGTACACTATTTTTTTTAACATAATCTATTCAGTTATTGTGATTATGAAAATTTGCTCACCACCTGTTTCATTCCAATACTAAATGTTACAATAATAATCATCACTAGAATACCTAAATTTGGCCATATGAGGGTGGATTGATGATGAGTTTCTTTTGGCACAAACTAGTCTGTATCTCCTCAGTAACAGTGTTTTGCCCCCTCCCCCAAAAAATCAACTAGCTGTTTCTTCACGCATCCCGTAACTAAAAGATAGTGTTTTGCTAAAAGATCATATGAAAAGGCAGAAAAACACAATTAGGGGTTTCTGATTATTCAAAAGAAAGCACTTTGGCAACATATCTTCAGAAACAGAAAGAACACCCACAGATGATTTTAGAAATATGTTTATCAAAAGTGAAATTTTTGAGTTAGTGTTTTGCCAAATAAAACAGCCAACGCAGCTTTGACCACGACTGACAGCCTGATAGTGGCACATTGTGCATTTTTTACAGCATGAAGATACTACTGCATACCTCAGTAGTACATCTCAGACTGGACAGATTCAGTGGCGGTGCCAGACCTCTTTTTCTGGGGGGGGGGGGAGGGTGGGCAAGCGGAGGGGGGAAGGAAAGTGAATTTTTTGGGGGGGAAATTTTAAAAAAAGGTAAGGGGGGAAAAAAGGGTGTCAAATATTTGGCGATTTTTAACCAATTTTGGCCCAAAATCATTGATTTTTCCCCCAGATTGGTGAATTTTGGCGCCAAATCGCTGAATTTTACCAAAAATCCATCATTTTTCTTTCGGCCAGGGGGGGGTGGTGACAAGAAACAAAATTGAGGGCCCCACATGCCCCCCAACCGCCACTGGACAGATTATAGTGACAAGTGCATACTCTCCATGTAAAATGCCAGAATGCAGGCAGCTACACTGTAACTGCAGTTATGTAAAGGACATCCCGGATAAGGAATGGAGGACCCCTCTATAGTTTTCATGAGAGCAGATGAACTTGAAACATTCCGCATTTTAAAGGACATTTCAAGTTGAACTTTTTGCCGGTTTCAAAACTTCCCACTTTACATAAATTCCTAAAAAGTCGGTTTATGTAAAATTTATAATACAGGCTTCAATGTGTAATTTGAAATTGCCACAATGCCGCTTTGCAAGGATGTGCATTATATTAGTTAGCAAAACATATATATGAGTGGCATTCTGGTTCTTGGGGAGGGGGGGAAAGACCCCATTTTTGCATTTTGTTTTCGGTGGGGGGCACCGGAACACTAAATGGAATGCCCAAAAACAACAACCTACCTATTACAACACCATACCATACCACACTATGAGGTAGGTAGGCTAGCGAATCTATACAAAGACTCAGTTCGGGCCGTGGATGGGCACATGTTAAACAAACCGCTGACCATGAGGGTTGGGTATCAAAATCATACTAAAATGCAGAGGGTTGTATTTGCTCAATATGACTGGTGAAATTGAAACTATTACTGCGCCATTGAATTGAGATTTTAATAGTGCGAATCAGAGTTAACTTGCTTGTGATATAAATAGCACGGTCATGGGCCATTAGATGCGGGCCATTGTTTTGCATAAAGAGTTGCTTGGGTTTGTGAAGATGGTTATATGGCATTCTAAAACAAAGTGACTCCAGTAGAGTTAGTTCGTTCTTTGACAAAATCTAATTTTTGCATTTTTGTTTTTGGGGGGGCCGGAACCATAATGGAATTGCCATAAACACAACAACAATTAAATAATACCCTACCCATCCCGATGTGGTAAGGAATGCCTAATCTATCAGTTAAGGGTCAGTTCAGTAGATGGATTGGCACGTGTTAATAAAATTGCGCCCATCAGATCTGGGGTATCAAAACTATACTATTAGATACAAGGTGCTGCTATTGCATCTCAATACAATGGTCTTTGAATTCAAGTATTGAACTGTTGCCAGGGGTAATAAATTGTGATCTGATTAGCTCATGGTGTAGCTAGCTGACGGATATCATGGGCCAGCTTTTTATGCGGGACATATTATTATTCCAGAGTCTGCTTGTGTGAAGAATCAGTGCTATAATAAAAAATTCAGGAGCATTTAGACTAATGGTATGTGGGTGGGTATGTTATTAAAGGCTGCTAGCCTCATGAGGCCTCTTGTGTGAAAGGACAAAAGGTCATGTCTAGACGGCACTTAAAGCTCCGTAACAAGGGCAGTAGCTGCACACTCGGACTGTTCTTCTTTAAGTAATAAAAATGGTCATTGGAATGGGGAATACTCTAGCTTTGCTTTTCGAGAGAGAATGCCCCTAAAGCTTTTCAGACTTTTCGCATTTTTTCGTGATACAAGTGTATTTTGGGATTAATTAAATTTAAAAAAACACATTGCATACCACGTTAAAGTAGTTGTAGAACACCAAATAATACAAACTGATGGGTGAAATATAACTGTGCTGATTATAAGGGCCGCCTTATTCCGTTATCTGGCGATGTGTCTTTCTAATCTCTGATTCTTTTTGTTTATTTCTAGCATAAAAGAAGACACCAGGAATGGACATAAATGTGACTGGTATCTGGGAGCATAATATCACAAGGCTAGGGAGAATGTAGCTGTATGTGATGGCTAAGATATTTAAAGCGAGGGTTTGTAATTAAGCAATAACAGCACATTTGAAGAGCTCCCCCAATTCAGAAATTGAAGATTTTTGACACTGTGCGTTGGTAAATTGTCTAGTAAAAAATTTGGGAATGGCAATGATCAAAAGGAGCATGGTCTATTTGTAATAGAAATGCCATCCCATGATTGTTAATTAAGGAAGCAGCTGAAGCCAAATTATGTCCGTCCATTGAGAAATAGTGACATCGCAAAAAAAAATGATATCTCTTAACTGAATTGAACCAAGTTGAACAACTGATTGACCTTGATGTGAGTGTATCAGTGAACTTGTATGAATGCCTATAAAATAATTCCATACAAAGATGTATAGTTTTAGGTAAGTGATGATTGGCTGTTTTGCAAACTTGTGCTATATTTCGCCAAGTACAGGAACAGGAATTGGCCTGATATTTATGAAGACGTGAAAATTATTACCATAATTGATAACTTTGATAGGGATATTTTATTTAATTAATGTGCATGTGATTTGCCCGACAGCGGGAGAGAGAGTTGGTCGACTGTGACCATCGTATCTACCCACCCAAGTTCCGTTTGGACTAGGTGGTCCCATTGGGTTGAGTTGGCCTTTTCTATTTGGTAGGTAATGCATACCACTTATTGGACAGTTTTACCCCTTCGCTCCATCAACCCCAGATATTATTATCAGTCTTTGATATTTTATTAGCCTATTACAAATTCCTTCTTTTTGCCGATACATAGACAAGTTGGAGCTTTACCATTCCCAAGGCGTAGTTCGTACCAAATACCTAATGCAACTGTCAAAAATGTCCAATTTTGGAAAATTAGGGGGGGGTGCTTTTCACAAATAGGCTCCTTATTGCTTTTAAAAGGTGTTTATGTCCAATCGATCATTATAACAAGGTTTTATTTTCCTTTGGGAAAAAAAAGAAATACAAGGTCTTGCAACACATTATATGTTTGGTTAAATTTTCTCATAATTTTTGTCCAATAATTTTGATATTTGAAAACTGTGTGGATTTACTTGTTTAACACTTAAGTGCTAAGGGGGGTCCATAGGTGCACACCATGATGTCGTTTTTCCGGCGCGTCATGTTTTAACGCTAAATTGCCCAAGATTTTATGTATTGCTTACAATCATATCATTTACGCATATTTTGGTTGTCGGAAAAAATTCCAATCGGTCCAATGGCGTTTTATACGCATTAGCATAAAAAGCATTTTGGGTGCGCGTCTCAAAAGTTGTTTTTGCCCATTAATTGCAGAGAAACTGTTTTGAATTTTTATTTCAGACTGTAATTGTAATTGATTTCCAGGTTATTAGAAAAAGGTCCTTCGGGAAAGTGGTTTTTTCATTTTTGGGCGGGCGAATTGGGTGCATTCTTTTGAATGCGTACAACCGATTTTCATTTTTCCGGGCGGCCTGTTATGTGGATAGGGTTACTATAGAACAGAATTCGGGATGTGAAAGTGGATGAGTGCAATTTGGTTTTAATGCCATGGGAAGGGACGAATAGATGGCAGTGTTCATTTTGAGGAGGAATGCAAGAGGAAGTATCGAGCAAAAGGGGAAGAGAGCTGTTAATGCTTTGTGACCTGGAGAACAGCCCTGTGATATAGTACCGAGGAAAGTGATGGAGTGGGCGATGAGGAGAGGGGTATTACCAGAAGTGGTGTTTTAGAGCAGGTTATTAGTCTGTATGAAGGAGCAAAACCCGATTTAGAGTAAGGGTCTGATGAGTGTCTGAGTATTTTGAGGTGAAGGTGGTTGTGCATCGGGTTCTGTTCTGGTCCGCGTTGGTGTTTGCAAATTGTGGTGGATGTTGGGTTACGGAGAGTGCAAAATAATTTTTTATGAGTGTCGATTTGTATGCTGATGATTTAGTTTTAATTTTTGAGACAAATGGATGGTTTGAGGGAGAAGTTTATGAAGTGATGGAAGAAGAAGCAAGTTTTAGAGCTAGGCCCTGAAGTAAACCTTGGGAAGACAAGTGATGGTGATGGGGAGGAGGGGAAGTGTTAGTAAGGTGGACCCATGTGGAATATGTGGAAAGATGGTGAGGGCAAATTCAGTTGGTGTGAGAGAAATGGAATTCATGGGAGAATGCACAAAGATGAAGAAGTGACCCCAAGTTTGGCCAGAGACTTTGTGTGGTGAAGATGCAAAGAAGGGAGTTGAGGAGTGGGGAATGAGTTGGAACAGTTGTTGTGACGCGGTGGAAACATGAAGGAGTTCACATCCCTTCGGGGACAGGATTAGTGCCGGTGGTGGATGTGAGGCGTCTGTGACAGCCGAGTAAGGTATGGTTTGGTGTGAATTAGAGATTGTGGAGAGTTGTTACTTTGGAGAAGATTTCTTTGAAGATGAAGGGATGGTGTACAGGAGTTGATCAGTGATGCTGTATAAGGGAGCGAGACATGGTGTCAGTGAAAATGAGATGGGGATGTTGAGAAGGGCAGCGAGAAGCAATGGTGAGAGCACTGTGTGGTGTGAAATTGATGGATAGAAGAAGACTGAGGATTGATGCAGGATGTTGGGTTTTGGAAGAGGCGCTGACCGACTGGCTAAGGCGATGTGTAAGATGGTTATGGTCACTTGCTGAACGGATGAGGATCATGTTTTAAAAAGGCCTTTTGAGTTTTGAGGTGGTTGGTTTGAGGAAGAGGGGGGCCCGACCAAAGAGGACATGGAGGACGCAAGTGGAGGATGATGAGTAGGATGGTTGGGTTGAGTATGGGGACTGCGTGATCGGGCGAAGTGGCAGTAGGAGTAAGGGCGATTGCTACGAAGTGGTGAGGTGAATCGGCACCCCGGTTGGCGGGGACAAAAAACCGGATTAAAAAAACTTGTTTTATACTACTACACTCCTACGTGGTGCGTGTTGATGTACCCTATCAATGACCAGAGTTTTGGTACAATTTCCAATGGCAAAGTGGTTTCACCATGGGAGTGCAGAGACCTTATAATCACTAAAGTGACAGGAAGGAGCTTTTTTTGATATGAAATTTATCTACAATTTCAATGGATCGGTTGTTAGAACCACCTACCAGAGAACGTTTGAAAGGTTTTATGGTACAAACAGGTGCAAGAAAACCGTAAACAAACCTTGTTTTGAACTTGCCTGCTATCGTTACTGTTCCCCATAGAAAACCATGCTTTGACTGTCTTCGTGCACGACAGAAACTACTAACATCAATCTTATTGCATACAGACGGCGTATTCTGCTTATTCACTTCATGTGTTATGCTAATCCATTGGTATGCAGTCCCAAAAGATGTAAAAAACCTAGATTCGAGAAAAATTGGGGGCTCTTTCTGGAAATCTCCTCCTGTCTCTTTAAGTGAACATTAAAGTGAAACAAACATTAACTATATGCATTGTGCAGTTTTCCAGTTATGGAATGTTGAACACAGGGCCAGTATTTTTTTTTTCAATTTTTTCCTGTGTATTGGACCGTGTCCGACATTATTGTCCACAAAACACAAAAAGAAAATATCTTCATTTTTGTCTTCATGTAATTTTCAATTCAATTACATTTTTTGAAGACTTGTGCATATTTTCTTGTGTCCCTAATTTTGTGTGTGTCCAATTTTTTCCCGTGTGATAAGCCTTGGTTTTAATGAGGTTCAGTAGGTAGGAATAAATAACAGAAATTATCTCAGATCAGGAAATATCCATAAATTGCCTTAAAAGAATATCAGTGATTCATCCGAAAGAGTTAAAATATTTGAATTTGAGGAATAGCCCCTAAAAGTTGAAGGATAAAGTCTAGAATTCTCAGACTGCTCTTTCCACCTGATGAAGCATTGGAGAAAAACGAAAAACGGCAGTGTTCAAAGATTGACTTTCCATTCACTTACGTGTTTTAGTAAGTGTCCGATACGGACAGTAAGGACAATACCGTACCTGACCCTAAATGAATCCCATGCTCGAGCAAAATCCCACCCCTAAGTTTTAGGAAAATTTCAGTACAATTCTAAAGATCCGTTTATTTCCCATTCAAAAAATTGGCCTACACTGACTCCAAAATTCGGAAACCTCATCTTCTTCAAACCACAACCTTTTTAGCTTGAATTCCAATGATAGCATTTTCCACTACACTGAATACGAAATTCCTATTTAATCTTAGATTCCATCTCAAGAATGTTTGCTAATGACGTCTGGAACCATTAAAGTGTTGTGGAAAAACATACATTTAACGAACATAGAACACGCAAGAAGACCAGGTCATGATGTTTCTGTTCAACACTCCTTCAGGCTTTCTACTTCACTCCGACGTGCATTCTACAATAGTTTTTTCACATCTTTTTTCCATATTTCAGTATAAAATAATAACATGATCCATAAAAATTATTCAGTTTTCAAATCATTCTAAAATAGTTTTTTGTGGATTTGTTTTCTGAAACGCAAAAATATTTGACCAAGGCCGTGTGTAGGGTCAAAGGGCATTTGGCCAGCAAACCAAATATGGTCCGCCGCCAAAACACTGAATGGCAAATTGGTTCAGTTTTCGCGACTATTTTTGTTCGTTTTTTGCGTTTTGCCGAAAAAAAATCACTAAAGTTAATTATAGTCATGGGTTTAATTGACATGACAAAGATGAAATCTACTTCAGACTGAGTGGAAACTACGTACTATCGAAAAACCGCATTTTTTCAACATCGAGTCTTTCAACTTCGGAAGTCATGAAGTGTATGTGGCGAGTAGGCAAGACAAGTTTCAACTCCGGCTTCGGGCAAGTTTCGGGCATTATCGCCCCCCAAATTTCCAGGTATTTCATCATTTTTCAGCTTAAAACGAGTGGGGACTATACGGGTCATTACGGTTAATCCCTTTTGTTTTTATTAGGATGCTTCTGGCCAATTATGTTAGGGTACCTGTACTTGTACAATACATGCAAAAAAATCTGATTTTTAGGATGATCGTGTCCTTTATTGTCCAGAAAAGGTTTTGGAAACATTTCCAATTACTTAACTGTTGTTACTCTATTCTTGTGACGAGGCAAGAACACTGTATAAGGCATGACTGTGAAGTTGTTTTATGTTACATGTATATATCGTCATGTAAACGCAAAGGTGTAAGTGCAGTAGCTTGCCATTTGTCAGAAGTTCGCCCATCAAAACCATATTATTATGCCAATCTTTGGTCAGTGGCTCTTGATGGTTCTTCAGGCGACAGTCTTCTGAAGGAAGACTCATTTAAGAGCCACTGACTCCAGGAAAAATATTTGATTATCCAATACATGGCCAGCACACAGATGTATCACATGCAGCTATTGCCCGTACGACCTTCTTGCACTCCGCATGCCATATGTTAGGAAAAATCTTGATGGGAGGAATAAAATCTAGGAAGAATTTCAATTGCTTATGCTATACCCTGTTCAGTGTAAGGTGGAATATGACCCCATTCTTTTGCCACATACACGGTTCCCAAAAAATAAGTTCCCCCCCTAAAATTCAAGGACATTTTGTTACATAACTTCCTTGAACTGGATGATTTGGAAATTTAAAAAGTTTTGAAGAGAGGACACATTGGCTCTTGCACAAAAAATTGTTGCACTCCAAACAACACCTTTGGAATTCAACACACACTCCTTTTTAAAAAAAAGATGATGTCAGAAAAGTGGGCACTTTACAGTTCAAAGGTCGAAAGTAGGAAATTAACAGTTAACAACAATGATTTGATTTTATATTCAATTGGATATGAGGTACATAGCTTAAGACATTGACGCATAGGCAAACAAGTAAAATGAGGTGTAAGCTTTTTAAATAGTCATTTTTCTTTGAATATTGTACTTTTATGGAAATTAAAAAAAGAAAGAAGTAATGTTTGAAATGCCTGTTTCAAATCACATAAGCGTAATTGTTTGTCTCATTCAGGGTGATTGAGACTCAATATCAATGTTTTCCCATCTGCACTTTGACACATTTTATTGGTTACAATTTACTGCTGTTGTTGATGAATGTGGTTCCTGCTCGCTGGATTAATCCATGGCCGTTTGAGCCAGTTCCTTATGTGTTGATTGATTCAAATTCGAGCGTGTTGTTTACTCAAATCTATCTTCATGTTTGTGGTCTCGATTGTCTGTTGTTCATTGGTCTGCCATTTGCGTTCATGTTTGAAGCTATTTATCAGACCGCAACGAATATAGAAAGGAAATGAGTCATGTTGTAAAATTGATACTTTTTGACTTTAGGCCTTTGAATACGGTAAAGTGCCACTTTTCTGACAAAATCATTTTGGAAAAGGGAGGGTAGTGGGTGTGATTGCCAAAAGTGTTTTTGAAAAGCAAGCCGTTTGTGGACAGAGACAAATGCTTTTCCTCTCTTCAAAACTTTTGAAAATTTTTAAACATCCATTCATAAGGGAATATGGAAACAAAAAAAAAAATGTCTCAAAATTTTAGGGGGAACTTAACTTTTGGGAACCTCTTATCTACATATTTTGTGAGTTGAGAGGCTCCAAGTGTGCCAAAATACACTATAAAATACTAGCTGCTTAAGATATAGTACCTAGGGTTGCATTATGACCTTGAGCTTCCCTAGTGTTATCTTAAGTTAACTTATCAAAGGTTATGTTTATCTTATAGGAACACATATAGTCCTTGGAACCATGTAACAAGGGGGGGTAGGACACAGATCTGGCGATTTGGGATTGGGGATTTCCACAAACCGGGTTAATTTGGGAACTGCTACGTGCATTACTATGGCACACAAGTCTTCTGGTCCCAGTGAATTAAAAAATCATCTATTAAATCTTTGTTCCAAAGATCTTAGTAATATCATGATAAATTAAGAGAAAAAAATATTGACTTCAAACATCCATCGGGGTTAGTGGATTAACCCCGCCTGCAAAATCGTGTAATTTCCAATAAGGTCATTAGATTTAAAATATAGATGACCAGCCCTAGTATTTAGTCAAGTATTGGTTGTAACCGTTCGATATGGTCAGAGGAGCCCTCCTACCATTAGTTTTGATAACAGAACTAGAACAGGAGTTGAGCAGTTTTGAATTTGCTGTTGCGTTAGGTTGGATGTCCTAGACCCCCTGTTGTACTTTTTTAACCCCCGAGGTCAATCACTCTTCTTACAGTGTATAGGATTGGCCTCATACTTGCTATATAATCATAAACACATCTTGAGTAGCCGATCAAAATAGAACTATAGTTATGTGTGCCCTTGTAAGTTTTGCAAGTTTGCCATGTCTCCCATGGCTAATGAATTAAAAACCGTTGTAAACCATGATGAATAAGCTATCAAATTGGCTGTAGTGGGGGTCTATGATGAATAATAAAGGTCTTGAGTATCAAACCAAATTGAACTGGATGTGTATGAGAAATGTATAGTATTTTTGGACAGACAGGGTAAACATGACACCTACATGTAAAGGCCCCCAAAAAATTGAATTTGTTTCCAGTATGTAGTCCTAAAACTTAAATGCAAAATCACTTTTGTTATTTTTAATTTTGTAATTTTTTGTGGTTGAAAGGGTTTCCCCAGAAATGGCTC
This sequence comes from Ophioderma brevispina, assembly GCA_023653785.1. Taxonomy (NCBI): domain Eukaryota; kingdom Metazoa; phylum Echinodermata; class Ophiuroidea; order Amphilepidida; family Ophiodermatidae; genus Ophioderma; species Ophioderma brevispina. Next base: position 54,716 of record JAMKCH010067587.1, on the reverse strand, counting down.
AAATCGAGTCAAAGCAAGTCAAAACAGTTGCAAATCATGCATATTTGACTGTCACATTTTTGGTATATAGCAATTTAATTTGGGATCACTTACATATTTTTTTAAATGAAATTTGATATGTTAGGCATTTTTGTCTAAAAAATTGAAATTTTCTCAGTAAATCAAATAAAAAAAGAAATGCGGTAAAAATGGCTCCAAGATAAAGGTGCGTACAACCTACTGGAAACAATTTTTTTTTGCCTAGAATTTGTATATTTTTTTTAATGAAATTAAAATTCTTAACAGTCAACGGCTAGAGTGTGCATAAGTAATGACTACTTGAATCCTTTCTTGGCAGGTTTGGAGTGGACCAATCCGGATATATTTGATAATTATGTGAGTATAAAGATTGAATAAAATTTGTAAAATACATGTACAAGCTTTCTTTTGTAATTTGTAAGGTTATTCCTGTTAAAGGTGCTTGTTCCGATTTATGTGTATTGTGTTCTCTACTTGATATGAGAGCCTGGCACTTGTACATACACCCCATCATGGGAAACAAACTTGCAGTTTTGATGGTAGACGCAATAATGCATGTTGCAAAGCCTTATTCAATACTGTGCTAATATTGATGTTTAACTACTAAAACGGCGTTTTTTTGTTTATATCTTTGGAATGAAATGGATTTGAGGGCTCAAATTTCAGGACGACAATGAGGAAAATACGTCCTTTCATCTGATATCAAAATCGATACTACTTCCAGGTAAATTAGGGGGGGGGGTCCCAAAGACGATCGGAACACGCACCTTTATGTACACTTTTGAAAGTACTCTACGTACTGAAAGTATATAAGAATGTTCATGAAATTCTATAATTGATCAGATCATAGTTGTAGTCAAACAAATATTTTCTTTTTAATTAGGAGGATAAGTTCACTTCAGGTTGTGGCAAATCATAGTCTGTAAACAAAATGCCAAATTTTTATACTGTATGAGGTCTTTTTGCCAGCCTCTTTGATGATTTTCTAATTCACAGGGTGATAGAATTTAATTTTTTTTAATGAAAAGATGCGTATCCAAAAGTTGAACAAATACAAAAAATAGGAGTCGGAAAAATTATATTGTTCGTCACAAAACTGACAAAACTGCTAGGTTATGGTGGTGACCTTATATTTTTAAAGGACAAAGATATAAAATATGAACAAAAAATAGAGCATGGCCTCGGTTTTTAATGGATGCTTTATTATTTTAACTTAAAATGTTCATATTTTGTGTCACCTGCCCTAAGGCAGGAAGACACACAGGGATCACTTTGTCCACTGTAGTTGTGTGTTGTTGATGTCTGTTGTTGATGTCTGTTGTCTGTTGTTATTGTCTGTTGTGAAAAAGGGTTAACACTTGCCTGTAATATCCTCAGACTTTGATGGATTTTAAACCAAACTTGGGTCACAGGTGCAACATGGCATCCCCACTTGTTGATGAGGTCAAAGGTCACATGCCAAGGTCAAAGGTCATGTGAGGTCAAGTTGTAAAATAGGCTGAAAATGTAAAATTGACCTCATTTGAAAAGTTGAAGTTCAATTGGAACCAAACTTGAATCAGGTGTAACATGGGATCCCTCATTTGTTGAAGAGGTCAAAGGTCACATATCAAGGTCAAATGTTCACATTCAAGGTCAAAGGTCTGTTAGTGCTATCATTCACTACCCACCGCGACGGCATGCGACACAATCGGGCGTCCCGAGGAACTGATGTAGTTTTTAATAAAAAATCTTTGAATGTCAAGTGTATTTTAATCACAGTAAATATTGCATTGCTTATAACCATGGGAATCCATAGAGTTTATCATCTAACCTGAATTTGCAATGAAGGTGATGCAGAAGTTGGATGAAACTAGAACAATGTTAAAATGAATTAAAGCTAGAAATCCCACTAGGGCTGCAGAAATTGTTAAGGTCCCTAAATGTATGATACAAATATTGCAATGAATAAGTTGGCAATGACGAGCTTGATTGAGGCTTTATAATACGAGAAACAGAAGAGGAAGAAATGGGAGATTGCTTGTCGCGAGTAAAAAGTGAATATTGTATTGCCTTGGGCTGTGTTGAAGTGTAAATTGACACATGGATACTCAGTGAATAAAAATGTAATTTCCGTAATGGTTATTTGAATATATACCCCTGAGTGTTCTTGTGTCATAAATAGACCCATTTTAAAACCTACAAAACATATTGTGAATTAACTTCATGCAATGTAATTTTGCAAATTTTGCAAGATATAAATTAAGAAAAATACAATCAAAAAAATATTGACATCTCACAATCATTTCTGTACAATTTTTTATAGAAAGATGTTTGATTTTAACAAATATTAATAACAAAAAGCATGTCTCCTTGTTCTCTTAGCAAAAAAATCCCACTGCCAAATCAATGATATTCTCATCAGTGCCAGGGCTTTGATTAGTATTCCAATTGGTCACGTCATGCAGCACAGATTTTACTGCGACATAATTCTAAAAAGTGGGAAACCAATTTGTTAAAGCTATTATAAATAGCGGCAACCAAATAATGTCATTGTTCATCAACATGCACCGCAAACTGTTCTGTCTCCTCGCTAGTGGGATCAAAATGCAAAATCCACCTCTCTCTCTCTCTCAGGTGGGATTTGCTTGGCTGGTCACCAATGCCTGAATTTTCACTTCACTGCTAATTTGATGTATTGTCAACAAGATGGGCCCATGGAGTATTATAACCTCAACTGGGCAACATAAGCCAAATGCCTCAGAAGGGCAGATTTGCCTGGTCAATGTTGACTTGCTAAAGCGCAGCCAGACAGCAGTTTGGTTGTGGAGTGTTAATGCGACACAGTGGCAAGAAAAATATCAGACCATAATGAAATGGACCCCTTACTGAAATCCTCCCACAAAAATTTTAAACAATTTTTGGGTTTTTACATTTTTAAAAAAGGGAAAAGTACTAATGTTTATTTCCTGTAATCCCCTTCACTTCTCATCCAAGATGCTGTACTTATTGCCACATTTTATCAAACTTGAAAAGCATGTTGCATCAACTCACAAACCCCATCTATTGTATATGTGCTAATTCCGTCTAATCCATATTTCACTTGCCAGATCTCCCCCCCCTGAGATTGTTCAATTAAGGAAAAACAGGCCGTTTTAAAACAATAATTGGCATAAAAAAAAATTAGGTTTTTTTATCATATATGAGTTCATCTTTTAAAATTTTCTTTCTCCCTCCCCATGATTTTCTCCCCTCCTAAGGATTTACCCTGTGCCCCCTGCAAGAGGCCACTGTTTAATCCTGGCTTTTTGGGGGTTGTTGATTTTTTTTTCAGTGCCCCTTTTTGTCAATGAGATATTGCCCATATTTGTAATGTGGAATTATTTTTGTAGTGTCCAGAGGGTAGCTGGGATCTCAATGCCAATGATCCAGATCCCATGCCAGAAGTACACAATAAGAAATCCAAGACGGTGAATCGCCATGGTACCCGATGTGCTGGGGAGATAGCGGCAGTACCAAATGACAAATGTGCTGTAGGGGTAGCATATGGAGCTAAAGTCTCAGGTAAGTAATTGTAAAATTCAAATTTCTAACTTTGAAATTAGGAATTGTTTAGTAACACGTAGACTAGACATTAGTTACTTAATCACCAGAGATGCCACTTTTCCAGCTTTTGACAGATTAAGATTTTTTAAGTCACGGTCGGCTTTTTTTTGCAGTATTAGGAAAAAAAGTTTGTCTCAGATTTCCATCAGGCCAAAACCGTAATTGCTGTTCGATTTTGTTTTCAATTTTTAGTCAAAAAAGCTATGCATTACTTGGAAATTATTGCATTTTAAAACATTTTGTCATCCATTTAAAATAATCATAATTAGGTTAAAAATCTCTTGAAAAGCTGAAAATAAATGTGGTAAAATGTGATTTTTTTTTTTTTTATACCAATGTGTGCAGGAGGCTGAGACAAACTTTTTTCTTGGCCTTATAGATCTCTTTTAGTTCGAATCTTTATAGTATTACCTTTGATATGAAACATAAGCCATGATGTTATATGTGGTTAACTCCATGAAAATATTGCATCTGCATGAAATTTAAAATTTATTTGATGCCTTCCAAATTATTCTTACTGTTAAGTCGACTAACTAAGTCAGTCAGAACCACTTTCGCTTTTTTTGTGTTCTGTAATTTGATTTATATGTTTATGACAATTTGAAGTCGAGGGAACATGAACCATTGTGAGAGGCCCAAATTTGCAGTAAAATCTTGAATTCCCTTTGTTTTCAGTGCACAATCACCAAAGAGATTTATATGTGGTTTATAGCAGCTTTTGTTATCCTCTCAACAATCCAGATAAAATTAAACCCAGTTGTACTAATATACTGGATACTGTAGGTTCAGATTTGGGTATTTTGAAATGTCCCGTCACGCCAAAAACATCAAAAAGTTGGTTATTTTTTTATATAACAGGGATTATTTCTCCTTCAAGTTTCATCTATCTTCTCTCCAACTGGTCTCATATCAAAAAAAATAAAATTGTTCACTGATCTTTAGTTAAGAAAATTTCATCCAAAATGTGTCCCGTCAGTCACGTTTTGGATCTCTGTCCCGTCAGTCACGGTTGCAATATGATCCCTCATCTTTTGACATGAATGATTAAAATAAGTTATTAACCCTGTCGAAAAAGAGAAATTAATATTCTTCAAGAGGATAATAACTTTGCATATTCGTTTGATGAAAAATTAACGAAAATTACAAATTGTTGTCTCCAGTCAGGTTTATAATTTTGATTTTTGGCACTTAATCATGTACATTCAAATGGGGGAAATTTCAAGTTAGAAAATGCTAGCTTTTTACTTCAGATTCGATCTGCACAAGATTCTGGCCAAAAAAGTTATTTAATGCTCATTTTTTGACAATTAAATTTCCACCTGGCAGTCAAATCATGGTTAAAATCTTGAATTGGACCATTTTATGGATACTGGTGTAGTGCATATTTGAGTTTGACTCCCTTCACATGAGATGTCTCAAATGATGTTTAATGTGTTACTGATTATGTTTTGATATTGTTTTAAATTTTGTGGCAAAACAAATCCCAATAAGTACATTCGAGCCACCACTTGAACTTTGACTTTTCATAGGACGGGTGTCCCTTTGCTCTTCTCATGAGTAATTCGCCTCCAATCTGGTCTGCCCTTTGCAATAGATTCGGCATTTTGGAGGTCAAAGCCTGGTGTCCTTGGGGATCTGGTCCTTGTCCTCTTGCTGTGTGGGCGACCTGGCTTCCTATGCTTGTTGAAGTCTTGCGTATAGGCTTGGTACATGGTAATCTGTGTTCCGGCATCCTGACGACATGTCCAAACCACTTCAGCCGTCTCCTGGTGACTGCATCCGTGATGGTGCAGGTGATGTTCAGACGCTGTCTAATTTCATCATTTCTAATTTGTCCAGAAGGTTTCACTCCTAGGATGGACCGGAGACATCTCATCTCAAAGCTTCTAGCTTTTGGCAGTCTGCCTTGCGCAATACCCAGGACTCTGCTCTATAGGTGTCAATGGGGAGTATAAGAGACTGTTATTCTGACTTTTGAGCGACCTTGTGATGTCATGATTGCTCCAGATGTATTCTGAGTCTACTCAATGGCCCATCTGCCAGTCTTGTACGCTCTTATGTCCTCCTTAACCGAGGGCACATTACTTCCAAGAAAGACAAATCATTTACTTTTGTCAATAGGTGTCTGGTTAAGGGTGATGTCTCTTGGGTCATCGTACATGATCTTGCATTTAGATGGGTTGATCTTCATTCCCCATTTGGCGCAGGTTTTTCCAGTTCTTCTGTGGATAGCTGTAACTTTTCAAAGACCATTTCAAAGGGTTGTGGTCTCAGCATAACGAATTTGTTGATTTTCATCTCTCACAATTGGATTCCGGAGCCTAGGATTTGAACTCCTCTCATACAATTCTAAGAAGAGATTGAAGAGGCATGGAGATAGAAGCATCCTTGTCTCACACCACTAAGACTTCGAACCAGTCAGTGAGTTTTCCATTCACCACTACTGAGCATATGGTTTGCTCATACATCTTTTCAATTAGGTCTACCAGCTATGGCTGCTACTCGATTGATCTTAAGCATTCCCAGAGTGCCTCTCTCCAAATGGTATCAAAATGCTGCTTTAAAATCTACAAAGTTCCAGTGTATAGGAATGCGTCTTTCTTTGGCCTACTCTAGCCCTTGGCGAACAATAAATACTTCATCAGTAGTACCTCTTGAAGCTTCTAAAACCAACATTGTTCCTCTCAAGGTAGTCATCAATGGTGTCCTGGATCCGGTTCATGATCATTCTACAGAATATTTCCTGGGATGGGCCGTAAAGTAATTGCTCTATAGTTAGCGGGATCTAGTTTCTCACCTTTCTTGTATATTGGAGTTCTGGAGTAGGAGTCCCTGCTCCAGTCTTCTGGAATTTCCCCTTCTACCCGGGCAATGTTGATTATTGCAACAGTAGCTGTCTCATAGCTGGCCCACCTGCTTTCAGGGTTTCAGCAGAGATTTTTTTCCCATCCACATGCTTTGTTATTTTTCAGTTTCTTAATGGCCTCTTCTACTTCTCTATTGAGAAATGCATGCCTGTTGAGTTAGCATTGGCCCGGTTCTTGACTGATTGAAGTGCTTCTTTCATCTCTGGGGAATTCAGTGTTGAGATGTTTGCTGAAGTGTTCTTCCCAGCACTTCATTACTTTATCTGGAGCAGTTTTGAGGGAGCCACGTTTGTCTTTGGCAGCTGCTGGCAGTCGAGCTCTTTCACTCGCTAGTCCTATCTACGGACACACTTGAAGAGTTCATTGCTGTTGTTCCTAGCATGTGCATCTTCCATCTCGTTAACTTCCTTTTCGAGCAGCTTCTTCTTCCAGCTCTTTACTTGATATTTCACCTCCTTGTTCAGTTTGGAGTAGTTGGACTATTATGTGCAGTTGGGTTTTCATCATTGGATCCGTGCTGTCCTTCTTTGATGACAGGCCTTTCTTACTTCTTCAGGGAGCCCCTTAATTTGCCGGGCCCTTTTCACACCCACTGTTTCCTCTGTTATTTTATTGGTTGTTTCCTTGAAGTTGGTCCATAGCCCTTCAACATCAGTGGCTTCTAATTGGAGGAGTGATCCAAGGCACCACCTATCTTTGCAGAGAATTCTGCTGGCACATTGGTTGGGTCGCTGAATCGACTGACGTCATACTTCTTGGGTACCGTTGTTATACGTTTGGTTTTGGTAGGTATAAATTTCAACTTAGCCAGCACCAGGTTGTGGTCTGAACTGACATCGGCTGAGCAGTAAGATCTGCAGTTCTGAAAGGTTTTCAAGTTGTCCAGTTGGGTAATGATGAAGTCAATCATGCTTCTATATTGCCCACATGGAGATGTCCATGTTGCCTTTCTACACTCCTTGTGTTGGAAGTAAGTATTGCATACAACCATGACAGTTTGTGGAGTGTACAGAATTCCAGGATCTTTCTCATCTGTCGTTGATTTTTCCAAGTCCATATCTACCCAATGTGGGTGTCCATGCCTGGTAGTCTGTCCCTAGTTTGGCATTGAAATCCCCCATCATGTTGCTGTAAAGAATAATGTAGAAAATGTTCCAAAATGTCCCGTCAGTCACGTCCCGTCAGTCACGATTTTGATAGGCAGAGTTTTGGAATTCTCAGGTTTTTATCTATTGATCATAATATTTAGTATTGTTCATGTGATCAATGATTAAAGCAATATTAGCACATTTTTTTTTAAGAGCGCCCCCTATTTTTCAAAAAAATTGTGATTTTACACGGTTGGCATTGGTATACTGGCTATAAACTATACCTGTGAATGGTTAAGCTCGAAAATTGTCTGTGTCTCACAACGAAGGAATTTTGTATTATTATCGGGATCCCCGATAATAATTCAAACGGCTGCTGGAAACGGCCTTCAAATGTGAAATAGCTGGGAATAGCGCCATGTACATGTCTACGCTCATCCATTAGTTGTTTTATTGGTTCAGGCAAGTCAAGTTAGAGGTTATCTTCTCGGGTGGCACTATTTCATCATGGACCGTACATAACGTAGCATTTCCAGCTCTGACTGCCGTTAAGATCCCATCTCGGGATCCCATTCTAATTACAAGATCGCTTATTTTATAATAAATACGCATTTCTTAGCATTCTCGTTCGCAGTATAGTTTCCTAGACATTACACCGCAACTGTACCAAAATATCAACTTTTGGAAATTGGGGGCGCTCTTCAAAAATGTGCTAATTTCTTTATTTTGACAAAATTTGCATAAATCTCATATGAAAACAGATAGCTTTTTGCAAGAATCTACTTTTTAAAAAAAGTGGTGGTACTTTTTTGTCCCGTCAGTCACGCTCACTTCGAAGTGCAGCCATACAGGCATTAAAACATTTGGTTTCAATTTGTGTTTTTTAAATTAAATATGACATGTTGTTCTCTTTGCTTTGGAGTGTAGCTTTTGGGGCTGTGCCATGCAGATTTTTTTTTGCAAGCTTTTGAAAAACTAAAAGATGCTTAAAATTGTCCCGTCAGTCACGTGGAGTTAGCCACGTGTGATTTTAAATTTGAATTTGATTGGCATAATTATGGAACTGCCCTTGGGTTTTGCAAACACTTAAAAAAAAGCTACTTAAAGTAATAAATGACTTATATTTTGGGTTGCCATATTGGTGATCTTGATAGTTAAATAAATTGAATTAAAAGAGCTTTTTGAGGGGTCTCGTTTAATAAATACAAAGGGATTCTGGGGTCTGAAAACTTATAATATCCAGGAGTTTCCAGTATTGCTGTCTTCTAAATCCCCTGAACCCATGACCAGATCCCCGGCCATTATTTCAGACAGGCGGTGGCGGCCAAGCCTCATTCATTATAGGAATTCACCAAATATGTCAAAAGAAATACAGCAATACGGAGTGCAAACCACAAATCAATTTGGGTGCTTTGATGTGGGTCGGTCATGGGTGTTCCCATGACCTAGATACGACCTCGTCCTCGTTCGTTATTAATACAAAAAAATGAGAAATACCCCTTCCAGTGGAGTTGATTCTTCAACTCCAACGGTTTTGGAATAAGAAAATATTCCTTGACAACATATAAAAAATTCAGAATTTTTCGTCAAAATTTCGCTTTTATGTGTTAAACCAATGGCGACGTCTGAAATTGGGATTTCTTGGCCACCCTCCCCTGATTTCATACTAAATTTTAGCAAAACCCAGTGGAAATATTTCTCATTGGGTGACTGGCTGCTCTTTATTAGTTGGTAACAGCAAATCTATCACTTAGCCAGGTGCTTGGACATGTATACATAAATAAGCAAATTTTGAAATAGGTCAAAAAAAAGTTTCTCTTAATATTTTACTTTTTTTTAAATCAGGTGTGCGACTTCTAGATGGACCAATGACAGACAGTTTGGAGGCTACAGCTTTCAACAAACACATGGCTGTCAATGACATCTACAGTTGCAGGTAAGAGAGGTATATGGGCCTTCCTTACAAAAGTAACAAAAGACCTGACCGCTCGAGTTGGAGGAACTACTTTTAGTGTATGATTTTACTAAAAGGGAAGGAAATTGTATACACCGAATAATGCCACAAAGCGTTAAAGATAATTTGGTTCTTTATAACTGTCAATTTATCTCATTTTAGTTTTAGTTTTGTCATTATTGCCTTCATTAGACTTAAAGGTGCTTGTTCCGATCGTCTTTGGGTCCCCCCTGATTTAACCGGAAGTAGTATCAATTTTGATATCAGATGAAAGGCCGTATTTTTCTCATTGTCCTCAAGAAATTTCAACTTCCAAATCCATTTCTTAACCAAGATACTGCCGTTTTAATTGTTAACTATCAATATTAGCACAGTAATGAATAGGGCGTTGCACTATGCATTATCGTGTCTAGCATAAAAACCGCAAGTTTGTTTCCCACGGTAATCGTTGGTCAGCGTATACAAGTGTCAGGCTCTGATATCAAGTAGAGAACACGGTAGACAAAAATAGGAACAAGCACCTTTAACTTAGACTTAACTAATGGTATCCCCAAACAGGGACATATTCCCAGGAGATGGGGACCTGCAATGACCAGACGGCTCGGGACAGACCTTAAATAAATAAATGTCGACATTTATATATAGCGCTACATCAGCTGCCATACAAAATGCCCAAGGCATACTCATGTACCTTTGGGTGGCACTATATTCCTAACAGCTCCTCATTTTGCAACTGGGTGGAGAGAGGCAAGTGAAATAAGGTGCCTTGCCCAAGTGCACAACACTTTGCCATCATTGGGATTCAAACCCATACCCTTTAGGTCATGAGTCGGTCGTTGTGTCTACTGAACCACATGTGGCCTTTTTTCGAAATAGACTGTGAATGACATACTGGTATAACACTCTGAACTTGGGACCAATGGCTTAATGCCCCCTCTGAAGGAGGAGATGATTTCATGGTTCATTAGCCAAATAAAAAAGGAACCATGAGGCATAACAAAAATTGTTTGTTTGGCGTAACCCGACCGACCCTAAAAAAACCTGCCGACTCAAAAGTTTTTATGCAATTAGCACAAAATAAAAAAAAATATTCTGCCGACCGACCCATTATTTTTAGCCACAATTAAAAAAAAGTATTTTTTTACCAACACAAAGACGAAAAAATAACAAAACAAGACAACAAAGCAACTACAACAAGTAAAATAAAAGATCTTTGCTATGTCATTGAAAAAGCTTTAAATAGTAGCATCTTGTAGTCATTTTAGAGTAAAACATTGAGAAGATCTAAAAAAAAAAATTTAAAAAAAAAATTCTAACCGACCGACCGACCTGATTTTTTTCTCCCATTCCCAAACAAACATATTTTTTTTATGCCTGAGAGAATGGACTTTGTTCTTAGTCAATAGGTCTAAATACAAAATGAAATCCAGAATTGGAGCACGCAGAATAGTTCCCAGCAAGTGTTCCACTGGATTCGAACCCAGACTCTTTGCACCAAAGGTAAGCGTCTAAAGCACGAACCATACTCTTCCCACAAAGACTGCAAATGCGGTTCCTCCTAGTGTGTCTTCCAACCATCAATTGAGGTCATCAGATTTATTGGTTCTTGTTTACAAGTCGTAAACTTTGTTACTTTTTGTTTATAAATAGTTGGGGACCTGATGATGATGGCAAGACTATGATGGACCACATCCTAGCACAGGTAAGACAGATAAATAATGTGTTTGTATGTTATGTCATGAGATGGCAACATTTTCCGTTTTCTCAGAGAAAATGCCCTTTTTATCAACAGCTTATATCTCAAAATGACAATCGTTGACCCCATTTTGTAGATTAGGATTTGGTTACTACACCGATGAAAATACCATATCAAAAATGAAAAAAAAAAATTTTCAATTTTAAATTTCCTCCATCACCCTTAAACGTCTTGAACACTTTTTTATCCATAAGTATACTGAATGTGTTTACTCAAAATACGTATAGACCATTACATTGCCATTTATGAGATTGGTTCCACACATCCTCTGGGTGGTATAGACCATGATGATATCCATTGCTGTATAGTTTTGCTCCAGATATCTGCATTGTAAGGAGGTATGTTATGTGAAATAATGTTGTGGGGGCCACTTTAATTATGTACAGTGTAATTCTTGTTGCAAATTAAGTTTGTAACTTGAGAAAGTTTTATTTTTCCTTCGTAGGCTGCCTGAAGCATGGTGTACTTGCTGGACGACGAGGTAGAGGGAGTTTATTTGTGGTTGCTAGTGGTAATGGAGGGCGTAACGACGACAACTGTAACTATGATGGATATGCAAATTCCATGTATACCATAACTATAGGTGAGGACATGTACCAAAATGAAATGAAAAGTTTTGCACATTCTTGAGCCATTGAATAGTGTGTAGCCTTCTCAATTAACTGTTCAAGTGGTTTTTTCCACTTGTGCCCCCTTTCTGGTGCCACCACTGCATATATGTAGAGTTACATAGTGGTGAGTTAAAACATTTTTTTCCCACAACTTCCTTGATTTATTACCAGTATTTGAAAATATTGACTGCATAGCTCACCAATGTAACATTACATACAAGGGGGAGCATGAGGTCAGAGATGAGTCATGTCCTACTCCTGCCCACCTAGAAAAAAATACCCAAGATTATCAGTGGTTTTTAACGTCAAGATGATGTCATGGGCTAAAAACAAAGTCTGACATGAAACATTTCTCCTATTTTTAGGTTGTCATTTATTTTTCTACATTCTATCTCCTGGATCACATTACATACGTATTTAAGTCAATGGGGTTAATTTGGAAGGCAAAGTTAGTTAAGGACCCTGATGTTGTGATGTAAGGATGATAAAAAGGCATATGAAACCCTCTCTCCCAACCACAGAAAGACTTTGGAAACCACTTCCCATCCATCGAAGTTGGTTGGGAACCCTAATATAAGGATGACAGAAAGTCATATGAAACCCTCTCTCCCAACCACAGAAAGTCTTTGGAAAACACTTCCCAACCACAGTTGGCCTAACAAGAAATGATGCTCATGCATTTTGGTATTCAATTTGCAGTAGTTTTTGTAGAATTTATTTGCATTTTTGTCACTTTTAGGTGCTGTGGATGAAAAAGGTCAGATGCCGTACTATGCCGAGGAATGTGCCTCCATGCTGGCTGTAACATTCAGTAGTGGCTCAGTGGAAAAACGCAATATTGTAAGTGTCAAAATTATTTTAACATGCCCTTCACTACAGGTATTGTTGTATGATTATATCTAAAAACTTAATATAACCTTACACCTAACTTAAAGGCACTATCATTGTTTGCGAATTAAATCAGACAATTAAAAAAAAAAATCATCAAATCACATTTTTGGGATGTCTGCAAGTTTAGGTATCTTAATATATATCTTACTAGTGATAAGACCAAAAGCAACCAAATAAGGACAAAATTGATATTTTAGTCATTACTGTCCACACGGATACTCACTTCAACAATTAATTGAATGGAGATTCATATTTTTGAACACTGATGTCTTTTTCCTTTCTGTAAATTTTGAAGTTGGAAAAAATTCTACACACTTATCTTTCACTTTTAAGCTATCCCTGCAAATTTTGAATATTGACTCTTTCGGGTGAATCACTGCTAGTGTCTTTATTTCATCGTAAAGGTGGGGAGGTGACCCGATCACAACCTTCCATCACCCACTTTACTCCATCAATATGAGGATGAGGAGGACAGTAGGAGGGTTGGGTTGAGGATGGAGGAATGCACTGACTCTGGCCAAGTGGATGGATGGGGTAAGGGCGATTACTGCGAGTGCGAGGTAAATCCGTTTACCCCGTTCACAGGGACAAAACCGGATTTGAAACTTTAGATTTACTACTACTACTACTGTAGGAACTATTTGATTACCAAGAAACTGGCTGTCGTGGAGCTCAAACCTGGGTCGCTCGCTCGATCGATCTCATCTATCAACAGTTCAGTGCCTTATACTGCTTGGCCACCTCATCCTCTATGTAGGGGATCATCGCGGGTCTGTTGCTTGGACGCATCATATAGGTACCAGGGTTTCTTCCAACCCACATTAGGCCAACGTACAAGGGTAGGCTGTAATCCCACATGGAAACACATTGAATCTTTGTCCTATTGTGTACAGATACAGCTGATAAAAATATAATGGTCTTCTGTATTTCAACTTTTTTCCTTCCTGGTGACAACAGTGAAGGGACGTTAGACACAGGTACAGGGTGCACCCAGACACACACTGGGACATCTGCTGCAGCACCACTGGCTGCTGGTATGATAGCACTCATGCTAGAAGCTAAGGAATGTCTGTCATGGAGGGATGTACAACATATCATTGTATATACCTCAGTCAAGGTATGCTACAAAAGGTTGTCATTGACTGACCAACACAAATTTTGAGATCTGGCCGAAAAGGTTTCACTGTGAAAAAGATTACAAATATTGGAATTTCACTTGATGATTAGATTTTTGATACAATAATTCCATTTGCAAGCATGAGGAAAATGTGTTTATGTTGACTACCTGGCTGATTTAAGCGTAAATTGGGAATTGAAAAAACAAGAGTTTAAATCTTGACCAACAGTGCAATTAAAGGCACTATCAGTGATTTTCTAAATCATAAAATCGAAAAAAATCATTAAAAAAAAAAATCAGATTTTTATATTTTAAAACAAGTACGGGTACCCTAACACATCCTACAAACAATAAGTCCAGAAGCAACCCAACAAGCACAAAATCGGATATTTTAGTTATTACTGTCCGTACGGACACTTGTTACAACACGTAATTGAATGGAGAGTCATATCTTTGAATACCACCGTTTCTCCTTTTCTGGCAAATTTTCGTTGGAAACGTAACTTATGAGGAATTATACAGACTCTTTATCCTTCAATCTATGCTATTCAGCAAATTTCAAATATTTTGACTCTTTGGGGTGAATCAATGATAGTGCCTTTAACCGAACTTACCTTTGTGAGAGAGGGATACAGGACAGTCGTAACAAACATTTTTGTTTTGGCCTTCCCTCCAGAACGGGCAAAATTATCATCCAGAATAGCACTCCACTATTTCTTATGTAGGCCTTTTTGTGTGTCTGCAAGATTGCCAGAGGGCATATAGCAGAGATGCCAATGTTTCGAGATTTTAATCTGAATTCAGATTTTTTTTACTCCCAAACTTCCGCAGTTTTATTTAATTTCAGCCTGTTTAGGGTCATTTTCCCAATTTACGCATTTTTTCAGATTTTTTGAGAAAATCTCATTGCATCTTGATATAGGGATTACTCTGGTCGTATGTCTGTGTATATGTGGTGTGTGTCTGTGGTCAAAATGGTAACCCTTAATAGATCGGCATGCCGTTGGTTCCGAAAGGGTACGATGATGTACTCGGTGGAAAGGAGGGGCCGAGGTGGAGTGACATGTTGGTGACTCATGTGACCTTGGTAACCTAATGTGACCTTTGGCACCCATTTACAAACCGTGACGGCAGACGACACTCGCGGCCCGGGGACAGCGATGTATTTTTCTTTATTTTAAAGACCAAAATTTCCCTTCAAATGTAAAAATTTCCCAGGGAACAATGTTCCTGAGTTCCCACTTTTTCCAGCCCCCGCCCCCCCCCCCACCATTGTCCAGGGGCTTAAGGCAATTCCTTTAAGGTGTGTGGGTTTCCTGGTTTGTTCATTATCATCATTCTCCATTTCACAGGTTGATACCAAAGATGCTCAGTGGGATTGTGAACAGGGGTGGTTTCTTACCACTTCACAAGCACGGTTTTGGTTTATCAACGCTTGGCGAATGTCAACGAAGCTAAGGTCTGGATTCCGTCCCATGGCTGACATCACTGGGACATCACTATGAAAGTCAATCTGCCATACACTAGTGAGCAAAGGACTGCAGTTGCTACTTATACAGGTGATTAGAACTGGGGTTTGTAATAAATTATAATAAAAAATAGAGGTTAGTATACGTGGCCGGCCCATAATTACATTATACCCATTCACAACTACTGTGTAATTGGGTGCTATCATAGAGCTAGAAATAAACCAAGAGGGGAACGCTTGTTTTTGAATAGGCCAGCAGTGTAACCGATTTCTCTCACAACTCGTGCGCCATCCGTCTTGTTGACCAACCAACCGCGCGTCGTCGCTGTTACTGCACAAGCATACGCACAGACAAATCTGGTGAGTCCGTATTTATTTATCAGTGTTGCAATTCCCCAGTGTTCCATTGTCTTGATCGGCGATTTTCTGCATAATTATGCGAAAACCAATCGATGGAAGAAACCTGCCTCTAAAAGATTCCTGCATTCTAATGCCACAAAAAGTCTCCCAATGTCCCCGTTAATTTTGCTTAGGAAAAGCGCTATTTGAGTCCGAGTGATAGCATGTTGGAATCAGATGTTATTGTTGTGTTCACGAGCTAAAGTGGTGGCAAACCTAAAAATACCGTGTGTCTCAATGTGATAAGGATTTTCCAAATACGACTATCGTAAACCAAATATGGTGGTGCCCAAAACTATGAAATGAAGTGCGTATATGCTTTATAATACTTTGGGCACCTCGATTTTGGTTACACCGTTTGTGGAAAATACGCTCATCTATCTTATATAAGTCGTTGGTGCTTCTTCTGTTATGGTAACAGATAAAGCACACTAGTGATTCCCAGCTTTTATGATTGACTGTTTTGAGATTAAGAGCAACCTCTGGATAGACAAACTTGTTTAGCTTGCCCCCCCCATGTGATGTATATTTGAAGGCTGTATGACTGTGATCTCTGAGGAATACGGAACAGACCGATAGAAGAACGACAGATAGACAGCACCGACCTAGTATAGAGTAAACACCAATGTTTTAAAAACCGGTTTTTGTCCCCGCTAACAGGAGTGGCCAGACTCACCTCACACTGCAATAATACTGCTCTGTGAGGTTTTTTTTTTGAGCAAAACAAAATAATTGACGGATTATGCCCTTTTCCATGACGTCATTGTCTGGATGACTGCTATTGCTCTCCAGAGCATGAAGCAGTCCGTGTAAGAGTAGATCTGTTTTAGTTCTTTCAGGGGGTAAGCAGCTACTTTCTTGTTGAATTTTGTTAGAAACCCGATTGGGGTGACGGTGTTGTAGCTGCCGACAAACCGGCCCTGGGACAGGTAGGAGGGGAAGCATCACCACTGCCCACCCCCCTCCGTTCGTTGTTTTCCCGCCTCCTCATCACTAGCTTCATTACTCTCCAACCCCCCTCCCGGCCCAATTTCGATCGGATACCAGTAGCAGGCCTCAAAAAACATGACTACTATAAAGCAATATTAGCACAGATTTTGAGAGAACCCCCAATTTTCCAAAAAATTGAGATTTTACATGGTTGCATTGGTAACTGGCTAGTATAAACTATACTGTGAATGGTTAAGCCTCGAAAATGTCTGTGCGTCACAAACGAAGGAATTTTGTAATTAAATAATTTTATCGGGATCCCGCTAATATTTAACGGCTGCTGGAAACGGCCTTTCCAATGTGAATAGCGGGAAATGGCCACCATGTGCGTGTCAAGCTCAGCCATGTTGTTTGATTGGTTAAGGCAATCTAATTACAAAATCGGCTTATTGCTATCAAAAATACGACATTTCTTAGCATTCTCGTTCGAAGGTATGTAGTTTCCTAGACAATTACCAAAGGAACTGTGCCAATATATCACTTTTGAAAAGTGGCGGCGCTCTTCAAAATATGTGCCATATTGCTTAATATATAGATGATCAGAGTAGGTGAACGGTATAATGAAATTATGCCAGGAAGGAAAGAAGCATCAAGTGCAAGATTGAAAATACTGATTCTTTTAAAATGTGGACAAAACTAAACAAATTGAAGAATTCTGATAATCATATTTTCCAGCTTTTGGACCCCATGCAAATTGTCTCTTTTATTTTAGAGCACTTTTAAGCAATAATGGCGACAACACACTTTGACAGCTGTAATAAGTAGTGACATGCAAGACCCTATTACCTCCGCAAAAAATCAGAAAAAATCATGGCGGGAATCTTGCCAGGTGGCCTACAAGGTCATAATTTGTATGTTTTAGTGCCCTCTATATGATCTTCCCATAGAAAGACGTTTGTAAAAACTAAATTTGATGAAAAATCATATTTGCCAGCAATATTGTGAAAATTAGTATAACATTTACACCGGATGTGATAATGGCAAATACTACAACTAGTTGTCAAAGTGTGTCGCCGTTGATATTTTTTGTTTTATTCTCGTTTTGTCATACATAAATGGGGACTTTCAAAAGCTGTGATTTACAATCAGTTGCTTTTGTGCATTTTGCCTGGGCTTGTGGAAGAATTGCGGACATCTTGTTTTGTCCACGGAAAAAGGAAACCATTTTTAAGAAGAGCTAAAAAATACAAAACAAACAAAGCTTTTTTCCATTGGTCTAATGAATAGGGAGGCATTGAAATGTTGGTTCCTAGAATTGCATAAATTTTGGTTTTAATTAGAAGACAGAAAAGAGAAATAATCAGAATTTAGAAAATGGGAAACTTTGTCTTTAGGATAACCCCAATGAAGAGTCTTATTCATTTTATCTTTTGATTTCAAAAGTTAAAAAATGGCTTAGTACAGCAAAAGAATTGAATTTAACCACCTTGGAGCATGTTTTTTTTACTGATAACAGTCACCGAACCACATACTCATAGAGGCAACCTACAGATAGAGTTGATATGTCCCAGTGGGACTAAGTCAGTTATTGGTGCTAAAGAAGAGAAAGGAAAGGTGAGGGAAAACAAAGAGGGTCATGTCAAATGTTCTTAGGTTAAAAAGCTAAATTTTGAGGGACTAAAATAGTTTGAGTTAAATGGGGAACAACCCATCACCACAAAACCCCCATCTGCAAGTTTTGCGACGGTATTTTCAACCGTTTGAGTGAGAGCTAAAAAGGATTTTGTAATACCATAGAGTAGTAGTACTGTGTAATTAATATTGGTCGACCAAATGGGCACATTTTCGCTCATTTCGCCCTTCCTAAGAATTTCACAGCTCAGATACCAAAATTTGAACACTTCCGGGTTATGGGTAAATCTGGGGACGAAACTAATTAGCGAACAAGGGAAGAGGGGAAAGAGAAAAAGTCGGAAATTCTGGTTGTCTTGAACCAGGGGCCCTAGCGGTTCCCCCCTTCCCGTGACCGGGGGTTATCACGCTACGACGGATTGGTGTGTGCTCTGTAGCTGGGATCGACCACGATTTTCGTGGCCCATATTTGGTTCTCGTGCCCCCGATCGATGACGTCATTACTGCATCCGGGACTTTTTTCTGACTCAGTGCATTGGAGTTTTTGGGTGTTTGGTCGCCATTATGGGTTAATAACTCTAAGAAATCCTTAAAGGGCAGTAGTTTGTATAACGGCCATATTTGATTATCATTTAATTCGTATAAAATGACTGGAAATTGGACATTATTAATTCCACTTTTGTGGGTGTTAATATTTCAGTTCTGGCGAGGATTAAAAGGATGGAACCTTTTCTACTGTCCGTTGCTGGGGAGAAGAACCAGTGGGATATGGCAGTTACCAATCACAGAAGCTTATAGTAAGTGATAGTATTTCAGCACCATATGGACTTATACTTTATGATATCAGAAAAGCCATAATAATATGTTTGTTGTAAATGTAATGTAAAGACAGAAATAGTCATGATTGTTCATTTCAATCTGATAATTCAATTTCATATATGTTTTCTTAAATGTACGGGCATAAAGCAAGTGTGATTAAATTTTCCATTGTGGCTTTCTGTTTAAAATCAACCAAAGTTGCTGAAGATCCCGCAATTTGCCTTTCTGTTTGTTGGTCACTTTATGTTTAGTTTAGCATGATTTAGTGAATTTATTGAAAGATTACTACTCTGGACGATTAATTAATAATTGTAAATGAAAAGTCCACAAAAAACAATTAGAATGGAAAAAACAATTGAGGTTGTCAGTGATGAGCTATTCTTTTAAAGGCTGATCAAGATTCGAAATTATAGTTTTTTCGTGTTTGTATTTATAAAGAGTATTCAGTAGAAATGAAATAGTTACCTTAAAGGGTCAATTCCAAAGTTTGAGATGAATGAGATTTTTTGTTTTTGAGAGAGTAAAATTCAACCATAATTTTAAATCAATTTACTCAGGGTGCCAATGGTGGTGGTATATTAGTGTTAGATTGGAAACTTCACCTATATGGTTCCCGTATTATGACTTCTGCTGAGGTACAGACTAGGAAAATGTAAGTAACGAAAAAAAGAAAAACCATAAATTACAAAGTGTGTTCATGTTTCACATTACTGCCATCTTATATGGCTCAAACGTGTGTTGGTACAATTTGTGACCCCACTTCTGATTCAGCAGCCTTTACGGAATAAGTGATATGATTGCTGCACTTTATTCTGTAAAGTGTCACTGCATTCAGAAGAAGCCCAAGCTTGGATAAAACTCAACCGCATGCGCGCAGGAGTGGCCGCTTCAAAACAGCATTGCACCTATGGTGTTTGCCCAGCAGCGTCCCTATTTGTGAGTATGGAGAGGCTGAACAGACAGTTAGCCTTGTTCAGGCACTCTCACCTTTCAGTCATTGGTTCACACGTCTGATATAAATAATGTCCATCATATAAGGAGTGGAGCATATTCCCCTCCGTAAAACTAACAAATGGTGAGAAGTCCACTCTATTAAACACCTAATTTGAGGTCTCCAATTCACCTGGCCTATGTTCATGCTTCCACTAATTATTCAGTAAGTTCGACTCAGGGGCAGGAGCCCTTTGCAGTAGTCTGTCAGACTTTTTCTGCATGCAAAAAATTGATAGGAGTTTTAAACAGGGTAGGTTAAAACCACAAAGCGAGTAGAATCATGCTGTCCTTCTGAGTAGCACAACCACTGACACATGAACGAATAGGGTGTTTATACCTAGGACTAGTGGATCACTGATAATATTAAAGTTCATCTAACAAATCCAATATTTTTGATGACATACCTGTGACAGTTTCGTGCTGCTATGCAACACTTTGTCAAACTAGTGACCAAGTTTCCTGCTCATCTGAGTCTAACGGTTCAGATTGACCGTTGATGGCATTGTTCTTAGGACTTGGTCATAAATATTTGGTAAGAAATAGCTCCCATCGTCTCTATTGAGTATATTGGCCCCCTCCTTCTTATCCAGTATGTCCCTCCTTAACTTAATAATCAGTTTCTAGCAGACAGCCTTGATCAAGGTTAAACAGACAGCAGACCACATCATCAATGCATGTTGCCTCCCTCCTCCACATATGGTGCCCTGGGTGTGGTTGAAGTTGATGACTCCACAAGGTATTGGCTATTGAATCACAACATTTGTTGCATAGGATAGAAGAATTGAGAACCGGGGTCACAAATTGTACTAACCCTGGAATCTGGACAAATGGAATGTGATCCTGGTGGATGCAAAGTTCAGAAGTGCTTTTCCTCCTAAGTGGCCACAGATCAAACACAGGCACTCCATAATTATTATCCAGAATCTTGATATTTCAGCATTCGCTGATTTAAAGTGTACAGGTTCATGGAATGTATTTTCAGGAACGATTGGTGCTTTGAACCCACCCTGCTTCCAGAAAAGATCTTAAGCCAAGATTAGCGGATGATTCATTATTGGAATTGTAGGTCAACATTTGCTTTTGTGACACATTTTGTTAATATCAGGTCACAATGTTCTTCATTATAAGATGATAGCAATGGTTATGAGGCAATAAAGATTCATCACAATAGATTTGCCTAAAAGTACTGCTATTATGTTTTTTGTTTTGTTTTTCCCCCTTTTAGAATGGTGGCAGAAGCAATGAGTGGCAGCCACCTGTATGATAACTTAACAGAGCCGTGTTCTTTCTACTGGACCAATACCTATGGGGAAGAGCCCAACCTACTTACTATTAAATCCATTAGGGTAAGCAGTTTAAGTACAAGCCTTTCCTTAGCCGGGCGCCGGGCGATTTTCACCCAGTGGTTCCCAAGTTTTGGCGCTCGTTAAGACAGAAAAATCGGCACTCGGGCGCCGGATTTTGAAAGCACAATTGCGCCTGGTCCTTTGGTGTACTCAATTCCTGAATTAAAGTTATTGAATAATTTCGTTTGAAAAGGCATCCGAATTGGTTTTGAAATATAATTACACAACATAAATTGCTTTTTCATTGCACATTACCGCCGTGATTAAAATGCGATATTAAAAACCTTTAACCCGATAGCACGGCGATAGCACATGGATCCTTACAACAAAATTATCTATACTTAAACAAGCCTTTCCATAAGATGAATTGGACCGGGAGCCAGAAATGTAGAAAAAGCAGCTCCTGGTCCCTAATTTTTTAAGGGAACTGGGAGCCGTTTTGTTAAGACCGGGAGTTATTTTAACAAATTATCTGTGCATTGTTGAGTGGCATTATCTCCCACGACAAACTCTGTTGCATTACATCTCATAGATGCTGTAAAAGCAGTAAATAGCCTTAGCTTAGATAAATGCAGTGATGAGTAAGGAAGTATTGTTTCTGCACCAAAGCTCAGGGACCAAAAGTATGAGTATCATTTAGAGGAATAAAGGGATTTCCAGAACCGTGTACTGGTGATTCTCGCTACGGTCTACTTTTGGCCTTTAAAAAAAGAGGAAAAAAAACAGTTTTTCAAAATCATAATTTTTTTTCTGGAATTGTGTTCAAATAGTGCACAAATACTAGATGAGCACGTCGGCGCGATCTTAGGCCTTTAAATAATTTTATGCGACATCTAATTTTCAGTGTTGTAGCATAGGTAAAACCATTAAAAGCATTTCCGTAACACGATTTGTTACGGAGATGACAATCAGACAGTAAATGTCAAGCTGAGTACATTCTACTACGTATCCTCAATATGAAACAAAAATGAAGAAACCTCATGAGGAGGATCTTTCAAATGGAATGGAAAAAAAACCCAGATTGATTATGACTCAGATTTTATTGCAAATATGAACAGGTTGAAAGTGTCAAGAAATCATTTCCGTAACGGTTTAAAAAAGTTACGGAAATGACGTTACGGAAAGGAAATGATGGTTCAAACATTAGACAAGTAAAAGTCTCCGAGGCGATGCCTTAGAGTGATTGTTTAGATATTAGGGTAACAGGTCAAATGCTGTTTTCACTGCCAATGCAAAATGGACATTACTTCCTATATTTAAGTGATACAGCGTTACGGAAATGACGCCTGAAAAAGGTACTCTCCATCATTTTGAAAAAGTCTGTTTTCGTGGATATTCATAAGAGATACCGGGTAAAGATTGTGTTGCCAAAGTAACCAATTCGTGAAGGTACTATTGAGAGGTTAATTTTGGATCAGGTTTTAAATTTTATAGACTTGCCATTTTTTTTTTTTCAAATGTGTTACGTAAATGACTCAAAATCCAGGGACAGACTTTTTTTAACAAAAATGGTAAAATTTAGGATTTAATTGATGCATTAATGGCATTATTTGATAGATAGGATATGTTCATTCATTAATACTAGTGATCAAGAGTAATTTCCAAAAAGAAAATTTTACTACAAAAATCAATATGACAAATTTATTGTATTTTAAGCGTAACCATCGAGACATAGGGTTTTCGGGGGGTTTGCATCAAACCTAAGGAAAAATAACACATTTAACTTTGTTTGAATCAGGTTTTTATATTTTTTATAATAAATAGCATATTTATCAGACAAAACCACAAAATAAATATTCATATTGTAATTTTTTTTCATTTATAGTGACTTAAAGTAGTCGGACACGAAAGTAGACACTTATCGAAGAATCACCCTACTCTCTTTATGACGCATTGAAACCAGGCATACCCTTATTTAAATATGGTTGTCACCATTAATTTAAAATAATGGTGTCACCAATTATTTAAATAATGGTGTCGCCAATTTCAATTGTCATAAGAGAGTACCGTGATCAAAACATCTTTTATACTTAATTCTAAGCAGCCTAATAAATAAGTTGATCTTTAACCCAATATCCATCTTTATGGCTTAAATACAACAAAAATGGACTGCCACACCCAGTGACAAAAATCACACAACCTGTTGAGCGCAACAAACATACGCAACGAGATACAACGTGCATGCACGTGTGAACGTAGCAAAATGCGGTTATGATGCGAGCAATTCAACCTCCAAGTAACTTCAAATAGCTCCTTGGGTACATCAAATAGTCCCGAATTAAACCCGGGCATTGCCCAATGAAATTGCTTACATTTTTTAAAGCGTCTAAGAATATGGTATTATGGTCAGAATAAATGGCAGGCACAGTTGACACAAGCCGCTTTCAGCATTGTGCACCACACCTAACATAGAACATATCTGTTTCCTGAATATTTCCAATTTAGAGTCAGATTGTCTAATATTGTGGTGCTTGATGATAAATCAGAACATTTGGATTGCAAATTTCATCTCTGACACTTAGTTTATGCTGATGAAGTCTGAAATTGTCAAAAATTCCGTGCAAGGAAAGGGATACTGTAACCCCCTGAGGTCTATTTGCTGATTTTACTGGTTATAGGTTATAATTATGTTTTGCCAATCAAACATGGTGAGAAAAGCTTGAAAGTTTGTACAATATATAGAATGTCTATTTTGGTTGGTTATTCAGAGGTTTTATATATCATGAATTAAACCAATCGATATCTCTTAAAATACTGGTAGACGTCAGGGGGTTAAATATTTTTTGTTTTATTTTTATATGAATGGTTACTATATTCAAGTTGGGACTAAATCATTTTAGGGGATTTGGTTTTATACATGTAGTTTTATTTTTTTCTGTGAGACCATTTGATTCGATGATTATACCTAAAAATAAGTGGGACCTAGAACTAAAGATAGTCACCTAAATCTTAATTCCAAAGTTTGAGATGAAACAGATTTTTTCGCAAAAACATGATTGTTTGAAAATTGAGGGCGCCCTCCTCAAGAAATCTCTGATCAGCCTTTAAGGTCATCTCCAGTGTGGCACCATGGCATTTGTGTAGAGGGGCAAAAATCATAGTCGCCCGTAATTAAGTCTGAACTTGAACAAAAAGCTTGCGTAGTGCGCCAAAAAGCTGAATTTTATATTTAATGTTGACCAAATTAGGCTAAAATTGGTTTAAAATTCCCCGAAGAATAGGGATGAAAATGCATATTGGGTCCATCTTCGATCCCGCTTTTTAAAGCCAGAGGGGGCAACTTGCCCTGCCCCTTCCCCTTCCCCTTTTAGTATGCCCTGGTCATCTCCACCACTCATTCACAAATCTGTTAAATTGATTTACTTTTCTATTTTCTTTCATTACTCTGTCTAACAAGTGGATTCTTATTCCTAGCTGCTGTGTATTATTCCATAGAACAAGCATTCTGTATGATGAAGAGAAAACAGATGCAATAAACTAATACAGACAATGTAGGCAACTCACAGGCATCCGATGACAATCTAAACGGAGAAAGAACTAGATTACTAGAGGTAATACCTCTACAAAGAACTGGACGGTGGGCTAGAAGAAGTGATAACAGATTTTGCTCATTCTAGTAAGAAAAATGGTTCTCAGATCAAGGTGGTGAGAGAGATAATATAGGGAAACAATCAAATAGCTACAACTCCACAGAACAAGGTTGGAAGTGATGGTGTGGGAAGAGTTTCTCAGTCAAGGAGCCTCACATGACTTAGAAGGTGTTGCCAGGGAAACAGTTGTCATACGAACAAATAAAGTGCAATCTTTGAATAGTTCTCCAGTGAGTGGCTCGCTTAATCGACCGAGTACTCCCAGGTTGCAGACATATATTTGGTAGCCTCCACATATGAGATAATGTCACTAATGAGCGGCGGTCATCAGTCTTCGTCATTGGCTATTGAAACTACATTAGCAGTACTCGACATCGCAGTAAGTCTTCCTGTTGATGATGGTGGCTGTGTGAGACTATCATTCGCAACTCAGATCAAGAAATGGTCACATCAGTTACAGAACATTCTCCTTTATTTTTTAGTCCAAAGGAACCTCAGATATTGGTATGTCATCCAAAGGTTTAACGCTTGTGATTTTACCAGGGGCAACTCATGACTGTCCAAAACTCACGAAGAAGGTTCCCATTCCCGCCTTTCCTTCAAACATAAAAGAAACGCAATTTTGATTATCCAGTTTGCATGTACATGCTATTTAACAAGCTCTTTGCGTGTACATTATACGTGTTTTTCGTCTTCAGAATGATTAACACCAAAGAATAAGCACAGAGTTTATATTAAGTAGTCTTGTGATGTTTTGTGTTTGCTTTTGTATTTATTGCTCTGCTTTTGTTAAAAAAAGAAAGACACTCCAAAATATTGAGGGTTCAAGTGTGGGGTTTGTTTAGAGAACTAGTGTGACCTCTGCTTGTACATTTAAGGAAAAGTTTAATCCTGTTAACCATTTTGAAACTATTCCAACTGCTTGACCATTTCATCCAACTTCAATCAATCAATCAACTTGAGAGTATGGATGTTTATTATTGTAACCTGGCATCACAAAATGAGCAGAGAGTTGCATTTGGTCTGTTTTGGGACTGTCTTGCAGTCAAATTCAAAGCTGTGTGTTGATTTTGTAGGTTCACAAATGACAAAGGTAAGATTATAAACAAAAGATCTCGCTGATCTGCTAAACGGTAGCGGGCCGTTCACTCTCATACTTCTAGAAGAAATTATTTTAGCGCAAAATGTGTGTGATGTTGCGATTTCCACTCACAATAGCTATGTACTGTACATGACAAAGACCACTAATGCCTCATACGAAAGGCAAGCTACTTAATTTACATGTGACCAGTTTTCTATACCAGCTCCATACAAAATCACCTCCACATTTGTAGCTTGATTCGGCAAGGCACTAGATTAGGGGTAGGATTTGGATTAGGGGTAGCATTTGGGTTAGGGGTTAGGGTTTGGGTTAAAGTTGCTGGCCATGCGTGCAATGGAGGAAATGGCCACTAAGCTGACTGTTCAAAGAATATCCTTGGCTTTATCTGGATGCTGAATATCATGTTTGGTATGGCCAGTGGTGTATTGAGGCAGTCGATCCAGAGAGGGCAAAATTTCCAAGTCATGATGCCAGTGGGGGCAAATTTTGAAAGTCGTCCCACCGGAACTGCTCCAATAAAGTCTGAGTGCAAGAAGGTCGTAAGTGTAATAGCTGCCAGAAATTTGTCATAAATAACCATCAACCATACTATTATGCCAAGTCTTTGGTCACTGGTCAGTGGCTTTTGAAATGGTTCTTGAGGCAACTGTGTTACCTGAAGAACCATTACAAGAGCCACTGACTCAAGGATAGATAAATTGAGTTATATTATCACATGGCAGCACACACATTTCTCATATGGCAGCCATTGTACTTATGACCTTCTTGCGCTCTTACGCCGGTATGGAACACTTACCTGTTTGTTTGGGTACTGAAATGGTATTTGAAACGACATGATATAGACTGCCCTATAGTATAGACTGCACAATATCCATAGACTCCTGTAAAATCTCAGCTATGTATTCTCATCATATAAATTGGAAAAAAGTCATATCTACATTTGCAGACTAGCATTTTGGTGTTTGATTAAAGGTGTGTGACCCGATCATGGTGCCATTTTTCATATGTTTTCTCCCTCACATAGAAGCATATCACCAAAACCAACTGATTACAAATTTTGAGTTAAATTGGTCCAGTCGTTTGGATAGTAGAAGCAAAAATATGTACCAAATTGGCCCATAAGATATTATATGTTAATTTATGTGGTCGACCACATTTGCAGACATTTTTTTGTTCATAACATCAAAGTAAACATTTCCTGGGCCTTAAATTTCACTGGGATAATAATAAAAATGTGAACTTTCTTCCGATACCAAAATCTCAATTTTTAATTCAAAGTGGAGGGAGGTGGAGGTTGTCGATCAGGTCACCGATCTTTAACTACTGAATGTTTGAATGAAAATGACTTTTGCATAGGATGAAAGTATACAATTTTTCATACATAATGAATATTTCAGGTTCTACTTCTACTGACTAATTAAAGGCACATAATTTCATGAAAAAATATTCAGACATATTGAAATGGACCCTTACTGAAATCACTTTCACAAACTTGAGAATAATTTGGATGTTTACATTCTGTAAAATCAGTAACAACAGCAAGAGTTTGCGGCAGTTTGTGGCAATTCCCTACCACAGAAAATCAAGGTGTTGACATCCCTGCCAGAATTCACAGACCAGGATTCAGACTGGTACTCCAGACTTGCAGTAAGTGAAAGGTGGATTAGCCGGGATTAGCACATATACAAT
Organism: Ophioderma brevispina; assembly: GCA_023653785.1. Classification (NCBI taxonomy): domain Eukaryota; kingdom Metazoa; phylum Echinodermata; class Ophiuroidea; order Amphilepidida; family Ophiodermatidae; genus Ophioderma; species Ophioderma brevispina. Next base: position 26,861 of record JAMKCH010067587.1, on the reverse strand, counting down.
ATAGCAATGGTCTGTGAGCTGATGACTGCATGCTTTTCAATTTTGATAAAATGCTGCAATGCTGGCAATAATGTCACCATCCTTGGCTGAGAAATGAAGCTTCCAAGGAAAAAAATAAAATAAATAGTTTACGTTTCCTTTTTTTTTTAACTGTAAAGTGATTTCATAAGGGTCCTTTTCATTCGTCAAAATATTTGTTCATGCCCTTGTGTCCTGGCCTTTACGAACAAACTAATTACAGATATAAATATTAAGCATAGATATGACTTTGTTGCACTAGTGAAATTGCAGATTCAATTTGATGGGATTCACAACATTTTAAAGTTAAATTTGCAATGAAGTTGTATCTAACTTAAAGGGACATAATGGCATGAAACAAAACTGCCACCCCACCCCCCCCCCCCCTGGAATTAATTTCAGTATAAAGGGTCCTTTGTATCTTTCATTTAATGTTCCTTTTTTCAATGCCATTGTGTCCCTTTAATTACCCTTGGTTCTCTCTGTAACTATAAAGAACTTATTTTTGCCAAATTTCAGGTAACAATTTTTGTTTCCCCATTTTGCATAATCCGTAAACTCCTGGATAAAAAATGATCTTAATCTGTTTTGCCCCAGATTTGGACTTGTAGAGGGAGTTTCCATAACCTTACGCATCTGACACCACACTTTTTTCTGATGCACTTTGAATTCAGACTTTTTTTTATTCCTTAAGGTTTTCTGAGTCATTGTTAAGAAAAGTTGTGTCAGATGGGTCAGGTTCAGAAACTCCCTCTTGTAGCCTTTAATTTGTGTAGCACAGTGTCTAACTTAGATATTATGTTTTATTTTATTAAGCTATTACTGAACATGTATAGAATTTTTTCCATAAAAATGGCCCTCAACAAACTGTGCCATAGGTTTCCGGAAGACACTCAGTCTTTTTTTCAGTGATTTTATATATGGATATATTTAATCTCCACGGTCATTCCACAATACTGCCCCAGAGGCTGTTTTGAAAACATCCCATAATACATTGCAATGTGCCTATACTGCACTGTACTGAACACATGTCATTACAATGATTATAAAATGTTCCAAAAGTTTTAAGAACCCAGACTTCTGATCATGCTAAAAATTACCTAAGCACTAGCACTTGTGGGGCTAAACGAAGTATAAACGTCAGGGTTTATATGTGTTAAAAAAAAAATTGGGATTGTTGTGGGCTCACATACCATACTTGATATGAAATTTCCCAAAACTGTTGCATTGTGGGATGACTCAATACACCCTTTGATACTGCCCCTGGCCTGACCCTTTGCCCTGAGTGGTCAACACTAACTATTCGTTCAGAATCTCTTTGTAATGTAGGTCATAAATAACCTTCATTTTGATTTTGCCGAGATTTTATTTCTTTGTTGATGGATCTTTTATCAGAACAAACACTTTTAAAAAACAAAAAATCAAAATTTGTTTGTAGTGCACGATTTGGTCTGTTGTCCCCAGACTGCAGAATTCTGTGAGAAAGGAAAGAATAGAGTGTATTTTATTGATAAGGGGCAGAGGCTGTTCAAAACTCGGGATTTTTACAAGCTAGTTTACTGGATCTGGGATTTTATAAGCTGCAACTCTGCTTTGGAATTGGTTTTAAAACAACTCAATGTTTACTTCTTGCTATTGACATCTGTTATGTTGGTGTATAACTTAATTGCAGGTAAATCATGGCAAATCCATGAGTTGGTTCAACACAGTGCGTAGAAACAATTATAGATAAAAATACCATTTTTAAAAATTCATATTTTAATATATAGATATAGTTAACAGATTTAAAGATAGAATTTAAAAAAGATTTTGTTTTAAATATTGGAAGCAATGCTGCATTTTGCCCATGAAAGTCAAGACTAATTTGCAGTGGGGTGTTGTGTTCATGGGTGCGAGTGTAGGTATGTATATTTGTGTGCAGGTTTTCGGCAGAAACTTGCAGCCAAAGCTACCCACTGAGAGCTGAACACCAGACGCGCTGAAATGTATTAGCTGTGTGTATCACATACGTGATATGGTCAAGGAAAATGAGTCACATTTTGGCATATACAGTTGGCACAAAAAGTATCTCAACATCGTCGCTAGGCAGGAAAAACCTCATATGTAATTTGAATGGGGATGCATTGAATCGGGTGAAGTGGAAGGAGGGAGTAAGAACGATTGCTACGAATGTGAGGTGAATCCGGCCACCCCCGGTTGCGGGGACAAAACCGGATTTAAAACTTTGGTTTTGCTACTACTACTACCAAATACAAAACCTCATATGTGCAACTTCGGTAACATGGACAAACCAACCTATTGTCCAGTGTTTGGTCAAATCAAGTTGGTGGAAATGATGAGGTGATGTTCAGAGAAGTACGTAAGATCTGTTTTAAGTGTTTTACAATACTTTGCAAAACGACAACATCGCCAAACAAGTCGTTTGGTCAGTGTTACCGAAAATGCACATAATGCTCTTAGAGGTCAAATGCACATAATGAGGTTTTTCCTGCCCAACGACGACATGTTTTTTGATCAGTATTGTGCCAAAGCCCGATAATTTTGAAAGTTTTCACAATATACATTTTGTTGCCTAGGTCTTGCTCTTTCATTTAGTACCTTGCTTGCAAGAAAAGCATGTAAAATTGGCTGAGATGAATGCCCGAAAGATGCAAAACCCCCTAATCAAAAGTTACACTTTATGGAGTTCTCATTGATCACTGTGTGGTATATACATTAGAAGCCATGTGTATTGATTTTACACACGGAGGGTTTCTCACTGAATGAGCGAGAAAGACTACTTGCGATATTGATTATGGCCTGCGTATTAGTGTCGCAGTACATTGGAATGTCCATTGAGAACTCCATAAAGTGCAACTTCGGGTTGGGTTTTTGTGTCGCCTGCCCTAAGGCAGGAAGACACATAGGGATCACTTTGTCCACTGTAGTTGTATGTCTGTTGATGTCTGTTGTTATGAAAAAGGGTTAACATTTGCCTCTAATATCCACATACATTGATGGATTTAAACCCCCAAACTTGGGTCACAGGTGCAACATGGCATCCCCCATTTGTTGATGAGGTCAAAGGTCACATACCGAGGTCAAAGGTCATGTGAGGTCAAGTTGTAAAATAGGCTGAAAATGTAAAATTGACCTCATATGAAAAGTTGAAGTTCAATTGGAACCAAACTTGGTTTATGGAGTTTACATGCAAGCCCTCATTTGTTTATGAGGTCAAAGGTCACATATCAAGGTCAAAGGTGATGTTAGGCCTATCATTCACAAACCGCGACGCTGGCGACACAAGCGGTCCGAGGAGTCAAGGACTGATGTATTTTTTGCATCTTTCGGGCATTCTATCTCAGCCATTTGTACGTGCTTTTTTGCAAGCGAGGTGTTAAATTAATGGTTGAAACCTAGGCAACAAAATTATCAAATTATCTGACTTTGGCACAATACTGATCAAAAAACATGCCAAGATACTTTTTGTGGCAACTGTATTTGATCTTTAGTTTTTCATACCCAAAATCCTATAAATGGACCCCTAATTCAAATTAATGTTCAGAATTTTGCAGAGACTACTCAAAATTTGGTAGCACTTAATTTGCAAAATTGACTATGTAAATTTCATGTTCATCCATGAGAATATGAGTAGGTATAGAATTCAATATGAGTAGGTATATATATTTAATTTAAACCAATGTGTGCTTGGAAATAGAGTAGAATTAGTGATAGTGTTGTTCTGAATTAAAGGTATAACGAGAGATGTCACATATCAGACATCCCTAAAAATATTGAAAATCACGATTTTTGCACCAATGTAAAGCTTTTCATCAAAAACATCTCCATCTCAAAGGATTAAAGGTGCATTTCGTGATCCCAGCACCTTCTGTTTTATTCATTGTTCACTAGATATCCTTGAGAAAAGCTTATTAACAAATTTGAGTTGATCCCGATCTTGCGGTTCTGTGTTATGAGTAATTGTGTTTCCTGCAGTCCCATAGGTCACTGTGCTGTAATTTCTGTCCTTTTACGGACAGAAAATACAAAATTGTGAATTTCTTACAGATACGATCGAATTTGCACATAAGATTAGGTACACATGGATTACTAAGGCTAACGGTTCAGATGATCTAAAAATCTCAACTGTGTTTAGGTAAGTCGGGGGGACGAGGCTGTGGATCACAAAATGCCCCTTTAAGTTGAGAATTATTTCTTTGGTGCAAAAATTGTAAAATTCCCAAAATTTCGTACTAGTAGCAAATACAAAATTCAGTCTGTTTTATATTGAAAAAAATGGGAATTTTTTATTTTTTTCCTTTTCTTTAGTTCAAATACCACTTGTTAAGAATCTATATGAAATGACTACATGTTACACAATACTTAGTATATGGATGCCTTGAAATCTCTCGTTGCACCTTGAAGGCAGGCATGGTAGTTTACCATATTGTTTATAATAAACGGCCTGGGGGTGTGAATTTGTCGAAGGCGGGCATTTGCTATATAATTCATAGTTTGATTGGCTATAATTTCTATTGAAAACCATAGCCAATGCTGTCTGGGATGCCACTGTGCTCCACACACAAGAAAAAACAATGTTTGAACAAACTCAGCGCCATCAACAATTAATGGCTGCATTCACAGCTGTATAATCAGCCTGTTGAAATGGTCTATTTATACTTTGTCCGGCCTGAACTAAGGAGTGATGTCATAGATTTTGTGCAGCGACTTTGTACGCTCGCGATTACAGCTGCGGCTTACTGCAATTTGCACATTTAAAGGAGAACCTGTATCAAGAATAACTTACACAATATACGCTATAAAAATAAATATTGAACACATATGGAGTGGTTTCGTGGGAAAACGGAATTATACTGACCATAAAACGAATTAAAAGCATTTTGTCTGACCATGTGCTATTTGAAATTCGCGCTACTGTATATGGGATATGTATTTGTGTTATGCGATACGGACGGCACAGTAGCGTCATACATCTTCACACATGATGCTTTCATAATGTGTATTTCCTATGGCATTAATACTGAAATATCCGGTCATATCGCATAACACGTTATACACTAGCAAGATTTTGTTAAAGTAGCACATGGTCAGACTAGATGGTTTATATAATTATGTTTTTCTATGAAACCACTTGATATGTGGTCAATAATTATTTAATAGTGTATATTTTTAATATTATTCGTTGTACGGGTTCTCCTTTAAGACTGCGTAAAAGTTATGACGTCACTCCTTAGTTCAGGCCGGACGAAGTACAGCACATTTTTAGCCCGATTTTTAGATGAACGGATGTAATTTCTTCAAATATGTCTACCTATCAAAGGTATCTACACTACTATCAATTGAGTGTGTGTGCGCAAATTAGCCATTTTGAAACCGGTAAATCGTCCAACAATTTTTTTGCATGTATAGCATGATTTTAGGTATTTTCAGGAATATTTTGTCAAAAAAAATGAGAAGGCTTTTATTAGGAGGAACATTTATATTACAGACAGTATGGTCCTTCAAAATTAAGAATATGCATAGTTTCAGGAAAAATTTATTGAAAGTGGAAGTTTAATCTGATTAGATTGGGTTATGTCAACCAAACATCAATTCTTTGTCATCCTGGAAGTGGAAGTTTGAACAAGTTGGGTGGAAAATCTTGGTAAAATTGAGTCACTATTTTGTTTTGCTTTTAGGTCAAATTGAAGTGTGGAGTATGCATGATAATGAAAGTATAAGTCACATTACATGGTTTTGGCCCTTACACGCTCACATATGTTGTATTTTGCTACAAAGGTTTCCACTGTTCATTGAAAAGATCTATAGGAATAGAGTGAGTTTTTATGAATGTACTTTCTGGCCTCAGAACTATGTAAACTTATTGGATTTGCAAAGATTTAAGAATTTCTTCAGCGATTTTCCCGCAATAGTGTCATGTGTTTTCAAACCAATAATTAAAATTGTGTGTCACACTGGACGTATTACTCCCATCGCTGATGGGAGTAATACGTGTTGTCTTTCATGTATACCGTGTACAATCAGGGTTGTGTGTTAATGATTTTGTGATTTAAAAAAATTACTGCTGCTTGTTATTTTAAATCATGTTTTACAAAAGATGTTCATATGTATGTGTGTGAAAGTATATTGTGTGGGATAGTATAACTGACTTTAACTTATAAAAAGTTTGTTCTGTGTGTAACATGCTAAGGCCAACAAGTGTGTATGAATGAAAGTGTTAACCAAGCATTCATTGCAACAGATGCAGTAAATACCATATTTGGGCTGTTATCACTATACTGATGTTTTAATTAAGGGAACGATTCTTACTCTCCTCAAATCTTGACCTGATCACCTCTGGCCTGAGGAAGGTGTCAAAGATTTGGAAAATCCAGTGTTTGGTCTTTACTTATGCACTTATCAAAAAATGCCCCGGCCCCTGGGTACCCATCTTTTTTTTGCCCGGGTATACCGGGCATATGCCAGGACTTGTTCATGGAGTTCACATATGTCAAAAAAAAGCCAGGATTTTGGGTCGGACAAACGGAAGTGCAAGTTTCTACAAAAATGTATAAACGGCATTTGTGTACCCCTCTTCTCAAAACCTTACCTCTATAAACCCGGAAATGAATCGCACAATCGGGTTTGACACATTTTGACACTTTTGCCTGGCTAGCGGGGGTCGGGACTTGGCCGGGGTTTGACATAAAAATGTTGCCTCGCAGGGCCGTGACATGGCCGGGGAGTTTAACATTTCAAAAACACACCTCGTGTGCAAGTCCCGGCCATCCCGGGTACCTAGGGGCTGGGGCATTTTTTGATAGGTGCATTAGTATGGAGTTCCTGGTACGTATGGTGACTTGTACCAAATATCAATCAGTCACATAGGAGTCTCATTGCACTAAACTTTTCAGGCCAAACTATTCTGACAAACGAAAGTTAACATAAAACAAACTCTGATTTGGGCTAAATCCAGTCTTAATTCCTTTCTTCCTTGAATATGTTCTTACCACTCAGACTAATCGGGCTAACTGGAGTACTGCATAACAGTGTGATTGGTAATGAGTTTCACATTTGGATGCTCTGTTACCAATTTAATACGTGTTTAAACGCTCCATTGTGATATACCAGCACTTGAGTTATGAACAGATTAGTATAACAAACCCCTGTAACTTTGACAAATTTGTGTGATTTATTTAATAAAGTAGGAAAAAATATGTATGAATTATAAGAAACAATATTAAGTGTTTTGAATTTGTATAACAACGATCAAAATATGACCATGACGACTTGATGAAGAACAAATTGTTGCATTTCTCTAATTGCCTACTGGCACATAAAATAAGACAATCCACATTTCCTGGGTCTGTTTAACCTTACATTGTTTAAACATTTACTGGGGGTAGGACATGCCAACCTAACAGCAACAGCAAGTTCAAAACGGCATCAACATCCGGCGTAACCCGAGTGTTAATCTCTTTCAAAGACTCAATGGTAGGAGGGTGCTCTTACGCATATCGAATGGTTACACACAGACTTGACTAAAGGCTAGGTCTGGTCATGAATATTTAAATCTAAATGACCGTTATTTGAAATTGCACTGTTTAGCAGCAGGGTTAATCCACTAACCCCGACGGATTTTGAGGTCAATAATTTATTCCTAAATTGTTGTGATGTTACTAAGATCTATTGAACTAAGGTTTAAAAGGAGATTTTGTATTGTAACTGAGGCAGAGATTGCCATAGTAAATGCACACAGCAGTTTCCCAAATTACCGTTTGGAAATCCCCAATGCCCAAATCGAGTAGGTCGTGTCCAAACATTTATGTTACTGGGATAAGTACTTGCATCACAAGGTTTTTCATCTATTTGTATCTGTGTCATTTTGAATTGTAATTTATACCTGTACTTGGGTGTTGTTTTGCTTAAGGTAATGACATTTGGACCAGATTTTAAAATGGATCCATTTACTACTAACTATGTAATTTTCAGGTCCATAGCCATTGTATAGTATTTGCATATTCAGCCTAGCCAGAGACAGTACCAAAGCAAGTGCAATAACTGTAGATACATCTCAGTTCAAACATCAATGTGAGTTTTTTTACAGATCAACAATTTGCATCTTATCTTGATTATATTCGACCACTTCCTTAAAGGCACAAGGCGCTGCAGGGCTAGTAGAACCCACTTGCCTGTTTGATCTCCTCTTATAGTCCTTCAAGACTTTCATTTATATAGACTGGTATTCTGAAAGGGAGTCTAACTTTAGTCCTGGGTTTAAAATTAGTCCTACATGAGTGGACTTTTTTTTCTTCCAACATACTCCGAAAATGTGCTGTAACAGGTGAGAAAATTCCTCACAGATGGGCCATTCCGGCCCATCCATAAAGAATTTTCTCACCAGACTTTCACAGTATTTTGAAAGAAAAAAGGTCATGTAGGACTAACCCTGGTTTAAACCCAGGTCTAAAGTTAGTGTCCCTTAGGCGACGAAAAAAGAAAACCCTGTTTTACGGGCGAGCGGACCTTTCGAGTAGGGTCGGTCGGTTGGGCGAATTTTTTTTCTTTTCTGGAGCTCAAAATTGGCCTAAAATAGCCCCAAAATCTGAAAAATCAAGAGAAAAAAATGAAAAAAATTTTCAAACAAATTTTCTTCAAAATATTTGCCAAAATTGATAAATTTGGGCTAAAAGCAGGCTGATTTTACATGATTTTTGGAAAAATTAAAAAAAAAAAATCTGCAAAACTGAAAAATCAGGGTCGGTCGGGCCCGTAAAACGGGGTTTTTTATTTTCGTCGCCTTAGTGTTTAATGTTAGTGTAAAGTTAGAACACCAGCCATACTGTTTTATGCATCGCCAGTGTTTGAACAATTTTGTTATCATACATATACAACTCCTTGGAGGTGATTCTTGGATTTTTGGGTGTGTACCTGTGCTTTTGCCAAAAATCAGGACTGGCTGTGCATTGCAGGACTCCCATTAGTGATATCAAATCGTAATCATTTCTGGAAGGAGGGGAGTAAGGACAATTGCTACGAGTGTGAGGAAAATCTGGCCACCCCCATTTACAGGGACAAAACCAGATTTAAACAGATTACTACTTGTTGTAGTCCTGCAATAGTGCCCATCGCAATTTCTTAAACAAAACGCATCTGTGTGGAATTTTGCATTTTTAACCACTCATGCACTTGAAAATTAATCCTAAGGGTATAATTTTCACTGAAAACCAGTCCTGTTATAGGGGGTGAGCATGTGTAATGAGCCAAACCCTGAGATACCCTTTCCAGGTAAAACTCCTTTAAACTAAAAACTCTTGATATTATATGTGTTCCATTTGTTGCTATTTTCAAAGATTGAAATATAACAAAATCTTGCCAAGTATAAGTTTTTAATATTGAAAAATAACTGTATGATAAACTGCTAAAATATGCTCCTGTGGATCAAGAAATCCCCATTTCCCATATTGGGTTTAACTATGCTGTTTCACACCCTCTCATATGGAAGAATGTTACCTTGTTGGTTCCCCATTCCCTAGTAAGTCAGTTTATCCAAATTTATTCTGCAGTGTTAAGTAGCACACTTTTGGTCAAGTTTTGGTCAAGGGGATGGGGTCCACAACCATGCAAGGCTTTACTTAAAAATGGTGATAAAATATATGAACTTAAAGGTGGATGACCCAATCGACAAGTCCATCCCCCACTTTACTCCATCAAAATTGAGATATTGGTATTGGAAGAAAGTCAACATTTTCTCATAACCCAAGTGAAGTTTTAAGGCCTGGGCAATGTTTCCTTTTGATGTTATGAACAAAAACCTCCCTAAATGTGGGCGACTGTGGCAGCTCTTGTCCTATGGGCCTATCTATCTATATAGTACACATTATGATTCTACTATCCAAACAGCTGGATTGATTTAACTCAAAATTTGTAATCAGATGTTTTTGGTGGTATGCTTCCATGCGAGGGAGAAAACATCATATGAAAACTTACTACCATGATTGGGTCTACCACCATAGCAATTTCTCTGTCAAAAAAACTTGATAATACTTAAAGAACCTTATTTTTATGTTTAAAAGTAATAATTCCCAAAATTTTGCATTCAGATCTATTTTGGCTTTCCCCAAATGGTTCCATTACCACTGTACACAGTAACCCCAGTTCAGCTCACCCCAGAACCATCTGACAACATCACTTGTTGGCAAAAGATCCAAGATAAAATATGTTAATTGCTACTCTTAGTTATGTCATAGGTTTTGCACATTATTGTTAAAGTTGTGCATTCAGGTATTCCTACAATTTGGAGCATAAGTTGGTGTACGTGCACCATGGTGCATGATTCACAAAATAACTGCTCAAAAGTGAGGACATCACTCCTCGCTTTTTGGATGAAGAAAGTTTAGAGCACATAATATGAGCTATCGCAAAAACTCAGAAAGTTAACCTCTTTAAATTGCATAGAAGTGTGTGAGACCCGGTGTGAGGGACTTGTTCTATTCTCACAGGATTATATTTAGTAATTTTTAGTGATTATGTTAAGTTTTAGATTATCAGCTAGTAAATTTTAATCAAAGATGTACAAGATATGTATTAAAATATGACATATTACATGAATCATTGGTGATGACAAGTGTGATTGCATTTTTGTGTCGCCTTTTTGAAAAAAAATGGAGACGCCTACCAATCCAGAATTCTGTCTGACTGTGTGCCCATATGCCTGTGTGCCCGTGTTTTCTAAGATTATTTCGAAAAATATTTCTCATTCGAGAACTAAAAGGCCTATTGTGGAGAAAATCGGTCACAAGGACCACTTACCCAAGACCCATGTGGGGTGTTCACAGATTTGGGTCAAAGGTCACATGGGCCAATTGAAGGGGAACTCTGAGAAAATCTATAAATTCCTTGTGCCACAAATCAATTGGCCAATTGCGGAGAAAGTCGATCAGAAGAACCGCTGACGCAATGCCCATAGGAGAGCACAGTACAAAATCCCTCCGCCACGAAAAGTGCAACACCACTATAGTTCCCATGAAACCTAGAATTTGAGCGTAATTTGTAGTTTTGTGGTGGATATTTGTCCTAGAGATTTGCCTTTGGTGTCATTCATGTGCGTAATCATTCATACTTATATTTAAAATGGATGAGAGCGCCTTGGCGGTATGATACGGCGACATATGTGAACCGCCATGAAACACCGACTCTGCGGGGCTCACTGAGCTAGAAAAAAAAGGTGTAATTTGCAAAAAACTGACATTGTCGATGTACGTTCAAAAGAAGATAAAGAACATGAATTCAAAATTCTCTCCTGCAAATTCATTGCTCTAAGTAAGGCAGGGGCAAAGATATGACGGATACAAGAGCGCATAAAGCATGTGTTTCAATAGGCAGACCATTCTGTACTGTGCCCCCATATTGGGCGTTCACAGATTTGGGTCTAAGGTCACGTGGGCCATTTAAAAGGGCATTCTTTGAAAATCTATAAATTCCTTCTTGTACCACAAATAAATTGCTATAAGAACTGCTGACCCAAGGCCCATATGGGGTGTTCACAGATTTGGGTCAAAGGTCACATGGGCATTCCTTAAATCTATAAATTCCTTCTTGTGCCACAAATTAATTTGGGTCAAAGGTCACGTGGGCCGATTAAAGGGCATTCTTTGAAAATTCCTTGTGCCACAAATCGCTATAATCACCAAATGTGCTCATAAGAGCCAAGGCCATATGGGATGTTCACAGATGTGGGTAAAAAAACGAACTCTAGTAGATTCGCTCTGATAGTAGGCTAACCTTTATTCTGTCAGGGGATTAAGATTAATGGAGGGGCAGGGACATCGTGAATGACTTTTCTGACTTTTACTGACATTGGCAGCCATATTGGACGTCCACTATACCAGCAAGCAGATATCAATCACTTTGATTATATATCACTGGCCTACAAAATTAAACTTTTTTTTTCTGGTGACTTAGATTTTTAAGTTGTTTTAAACTTATTTGGGATCGCTGATTTCAAAAATGGCATCAGTTTTCCCCTATCATGTCAAAATTTTTTTCTATGTCATATGGTGAAAACCTCAGGGAACACTATAATAGAACACGTATTTGTTCAATGAGCAAGAAGTGGAGGAGCTAGGACTGAGTTATATTTGTTATTTTGTCTTAAAGTATTGCACATTTTTTGGAATTTGATCAATACAACAACTTCAGATAGTAACCCTTGTGATAGGCTATTTTTGTAACATAAGTCTTACCGGGGGAGGGGGTTGTGCAATCCTCCATAGAATTTCCATACAGAACCCCCTATGAACTTGATTTTGGTATCAATGGATAGCTGTGGGTCTCCTCTATCCAGTGATATCAAAATAAGTACCAACGTTTCCAGCAACTTGCTTCTATAACATCATAATGCACAGTGTCCTCCCAAAATTTGGTGAATTTCAGTTTTGTCTGCAAAAGTACAGGAAAATCGAATTTTCTCTAAAAAAATCACACAATCAATTTCTCAGGAAACGCACATTTAACTTAAAAATAAAGATGAAGCTCAATAACATGAAAACGTTTACTGATAAGAGCAATTTTATGGTGTACCCAGTTTACACAGTAAAGTATAGGGATGTTTTACCAACCCCACCCCAAGCCTCAACTTTGATGGCTTCCCTACCTCCAGGTAAGGCGGCGGGCCCGGAATGTTTTGCTAAAATTTTCTCAAAAAAAAAGGAGGTTGCAACAACAAATTTGTTCCATAAACATGCTAAGGCAAGTCTTCTTGCCAAATTCAGACTTAATCTGGTGTGCCTTTTTATATAGTTATTATTATTATAGCAATATTTATGCATTTATCTTTTGACTTTGAATTGAGTTCATGTGATTTAGCAACTTTCTGGACTCGGGTAATACACAAATCTCACAGATGTGGGGGTATACCATAGAGTGAAAATTTGACGTGTTATGCAAAAACTAATGCTGTTTTTGAAATCAGCGACCCCAAATTACCTAAAATCAACTCTCAAACCAAAGTAACCAAAAACTCTGTTGGGCTGTGAATTATCGTATGATATCTGAACTGATATACACATAAACGTTACTGTGCTGATGAAGAAATGAATTATAGCCATTTTGATCCATCTTGAATGGTAAATTGATTATCAAATTATTGAAAGAGATCCATAATGGTCTCAATTAAAGCAATAATCGCACATTTTTTGAAACGCGCCCCCAATTTTCAAAAGTTGATACTTTGGCACAGTTACGTTGGTAATTGTCTAGGAAACTATACCTGCAAACGCGAATGCTAAGAAATGCGTATCATAAAATAAGCGATTTTGTAATTAGAATTGGGATCCCAGATTGGACTTAACGGCAGACCTGGAAATGCTACGTTATGTCCGTCCATGATGAAATAGTGCCACCTCGAGAAGATACCTCTAACTTCACTTGCCTGAACCAATAAAACAACTAATGGATGAGCGTAGACACGTACATGACGCTATTTCCCGGCTATTTCACATTGGAAGGCAATTTCCAGTAGCCGTTGAATTATTATCGGGATCCCGATAATAATTATTCTAATTACAAAATTCCTTTGTTAGTGAAGACATTTTCGAGCTTAACCATTCACAGGTATAATTACTAACCAGGTAACAATTGAAAAACCGTGTAAAAATCTCATTTTTTGAAAAATTGGGGGCGCTCTTCAAAAAAATGTGCTAATATTGCTTTAATACCAATGTGCAAGTGTGAAGTGTGCATGACCACCACTCATGCCTGGAGATAGGTGTGGCAACCGTTCATAAGCGGAGCACTCAATTATATTGAGTGCTGACCACAATAACAGTAGCGATTTATTCCGTAAATGTTATCAAGGATTAGAATTGCAAATCTGACACACCAAACCTCGCACAAACAGGAACAAAATTACAACTTTGGAGAGATTAAGAGATGAGTTTTAGTGTTTTGATGGCCATTTTGAATTTTTCTGCGTTTTTTAATGCTCAACTGAAGCTGTCTCGTCTGGCACCCATCGGATTCAGATTCAGCAGGAAAAAATGTCTAGAAACCGACTGCCGGTTTCACAAGGTAACATGATCTGTGGCTTGGGCTATTTCTACAGAACGAATACACCTGTCATTCTTAGAATTCCCTTGCCGATTCAAAGTAAAAGAAGTGCGGGCTTACCAGGGACAAAGGTCTTTGATAAGGACAGAAAAGGTGGGTTGTTTTTCATTCAATCCCTTACGAAAATGCAGTCAAGAAAATGAGCTTGCGCAAGCTTGTGCAAGAGATTGCACAAGATTGCATATGATTGCATGATTGAGGCTGCATACATTTGCAATCACTTGCATGCTTGCAAAAATGCGTGCAACTAAGACGCAAGCTTGCGCAAACATGTCACAATTGGCTTGCACTGCACGCATTGGGAGTCTTGCATTTTTGTACTAGACATAGACCGGTCATATCAAAAGGCGCCTTGCTACTATTCGTTTAATTAAAACGTCATATCGTTTGTTTACGGAGAATCACGAGCATCCTACTCCTACGATAATATCTTCTCCAGAAAAGGGTTTATAGCCGTGCTTTATCTACAGCATTAGTGTTTTGTTGATCCTTTTGCTACACCTACGTGTGTGTTCAACTGTATGCTGTTTTACAGCATAGCATTTTGCCTCATATTTTAAGACCTTTACACATTCCAATATCAATGACTGCCAACTAATTAATAAACATCCAAATTTCATGACAAAAAGGGATTTCTCACCTTTGAATTACATGTATTTTATGGATAGTTATTTGGAAAAGATGTGTCAGTCGCAAATGCAAAGCGATCATTTGATGGGCGAGGATCGCAAATTATTTGAATGTTTTGTCAAATTGATTTCAATGGTAAATCAGGCGGTGAATTTTCATTTAAACAACATGTTCCTTTGAAACACCAATGTAAACAGCGTTAACATTGTTCTCTTGCTCCTCACTGAAAGACTATGTTGAATTTGGAGAGAGAACCATATTGATCGATACCGTCTTCCATTTCTACCTAACCTCTATGTTTGATGGAGGTCCTCAATCTCTTGTTTCAGACATTGATACAGATCAAAGCTTTTAAATCGCTTCTCTTGGGGTTCATCATTGCTACTTCATCTGGCAAGATGCTTAAACTGGATTAATTTTCTGTTTGTCGTACATTCTGATCCTTGTTCTCACAAATTCTCTTACATTTGCTGTTTCAAGGTAACCTGTTGTTTAAATGAATTCACATCCTTATACCATTGAAATCAATTTGACAAAACATTCAAATCTCAGTGAACCACATAAAAAAGATCGCTTTTTGCATATTGCCACAGACCCATCTTTTCCTAATAACTATCCACAAATAACTTGTAAATCAAAGGTGAGAATCCCTTTTATCATTAAATTTAAGGATGTTTATTCATAGGCTGTAGTCATTAATCTTGAATTGTAATGGACTAAAAAATGATGGACAATTCTTCGCTACAAACAGCCCCCCCAAATTTAATAAAGCCTTGAACACACCAGGTGTCAACAGGATCAACAAAAACTCACGCTTGTAAATCAGTTACGGCTATAAACCCTCTATGGAGAAGATATTTCAGTAGGAGTAAGATGCTTGTGAGTCCTCTATAAACATGAGATGCGTTTTTGTACAATTAGAAAATAATAGCTAGGAACCCTTTTGATATGACAGGTTATATTTCTGATCATACCCAGGTGACGTCAACAATGCTGATACTGAAGAATCAAGGGACATGGCCAAGCCTCAAAAAAAGAATAGAAGGGTGGGCCCCAACCAATCGGAGAAAGAGGTCTACATCGCCAGGAGAGGGTGAATTACGAAAGTGAAAGCGTATTTGGTCAATAGCATGGTCTACCTCGTCTCTGTCAATAGAGTAGCAGTTCATTCATCCGATTCACAGACAGTGATGGACTTAAGCGAATGAACGTTTGACTTGACGTTTCTTTAATTGCAGCTTAACCCTCGTCTTACCAAGGGGGGGGGGGCAGTGATGCTTAATAAATTTTCTAGGTATCCTTCTTTATCTTTTCTGGTCATTTTAGCGAAAAAAATGTGAAGGTTAGCACATTCACCGGCTTTAGGGTATGCCTTCAAAGTCTAGGTATGGGGTGGTTGCAACCACGGATATTTTATTGCATTTTTTGAAAATAATTTGCACAGTATGGCTCTAAAACTATGGTTTATGTAAAACTAGTCATTTGCCATCATTAGACCCTAAAAACCCACATGAACATCCAATAGGCCTAGTACCTACCTTTTTAGCACAAAATTAGATTTTTGCCTATTTTCATACGGAAAAATGTCCAATTTTGCCAACTCCCAGACTTGGTGTACGTCATGTGACACCATATAGGTATTTTGGTACCTTATTTTGGTAGTCAATTGGAAAGAGGAAGACCATAGCTATCCCATGCGTATAAAATCATAATCGGGTGCTTCTATAATGAATACTACGAGGGGTGGGAACCCCTCTTTGTAATCAGTGTTACAAAACGGCTTGGTAACACGAGGGTTACTTATGTGTTTCGATTAATCCAGGTTGTTGGGGACAGACTGATCAGGTGACGGTCATTTATGTGATGATGACTGACAATGAAGGGACACGGTCAGCTTCCAAGGGAAATGGCCCAGCCTTCAAATAAGAAGAGAAGGGTGATACACTTACAGAGCGAGAACGCGGTGGTAAGCCTAGGAGAGGATAATATTACTGACAGTGAAAGCGTTTGTTCACGGAGCAGTGGTCTACCTCGTCGTCAATAGCGTAACAGTCCATTCATTCAGATTCACAGACAGGACATAATGAACTTTTGGAATGAAGTTATCTCTAGAATGCAGCTTAACCCTAGTTACACACAGTGGAATTTTTGCTTCCGCGTGCTTAAAATGCCGAAAGCTTGTGTTTAAAAAGCTTGTATGTAATCATTCTCACATCCTTTCTGGTCATTTTAGCGAAAAATTGGGAAGTAGCACCTTCACCGTGGTTTAGGGTATGCCGTCAAAGTCGAAGGGTAAGGGGGTGGTGCAAATAAGGATATTTTATTATGCATTTTTAAAATATTATGTAGAGTAGGCTCTTAAACAACTCTATGTTTAAGTAAAACTAGTCTGACATCATTTAGAGCTGAAAACAGCATAAAACCCCGATATTCTCCATTTTAGCACAAAAATTGGATTTTCGCCTGACTTTCTGGTGGAAAATGTCAATTTTGCCAACTCACGACTTGGTGACGTCATTGTGACCCATACTAGTATGTTGGTACTATTTTGGTATCAATTGAAAGAGGAGACCATAGCTATCCACTATCACAATCGTAAGCATCGGGTGCTTTAAATGAATACTCGAGGGGGTGGTAACCCCCCTCTTTGGTAATCCGTGTTACAAAAAGGCTTGGTAACACGAGGGTTAATTATGGTTTGCATAATTCTTGTTTGTTGGGGAACAGATGAGCAGGTGACGTCAATTATATGCTGATACTGAACAATGAAGGGACACGGGTCAGCTTCCAAGGGAAATTGCCAAGCCTCCAATAAGAACAAAAAGGAAAAAAGAAGTAAGAGAAAAAGAGAAGGGTGAGACCCATCTACCAAAGCGAGGAAAGAGGTGTAGCAGGCCCTAGGATAGGATAATATTACTGAAGTGAGAGCGACTTTGTTCAAGAGCCGTGTCTACCTCGTCCGTCTAGCGTACATTCCATTCATCAGATCAAGACAGACAGTAATGAACTTTTGGTAATTGAAGTTATCTCTAGAATTGCAGCTTATCCCTATCTTACCCCAGTGATTTTGCTTCGTTGCGCTAAAATGCCGAAAGCTTGTTAAAAGCTTCTAAGTAATCATTCTCACCTCCTTCTGGTCATTTTAGCGAAAAATTGGGGAAGGTAGCACCTTCACCGTGGGTTAGGGATCCGTCAAAGTCGAAGGGTAAGGGGATGGTTTGCCACCTAAGGATATTTTATTATCCATTTTGCAAATATTATGTAAAGTTGGCTCTAAAACTCTATGTTTATGTAAAACTAGTCATTTGCCATCATTTAGAAGCTGAAAACCGCATAAAACCCCGATATTCCTCCATTTTAGGCACAAAAATTGTGATTTTCGACACCTACTTTCTGTGGAAAATGTAATTTGCCTGACACGCAGATTTGATTACGTCCATTGTGACGCCATACTAGGTATATTGGTACGGATTTTGGTATCAATGGAAAGAGGAAAGACTCAAGCTCCACGGTTATCAAATCATAAGCATCGGGTGCTTTATAATAAATTCTCAAGGGGTGGTAACCCCCTCCCTTTGGTAATCCGTGTTACAAAAAATTCCCAAGTTTTTGTTGGGAGCAGAACAAATTAGGATGCCCAGACTAAGCACTGACTATTGTCATATTTTAACTGATAATAAGGAATCAAGCGAGTATTCTATCCACAAAATCGGTATCCAGTACCAAGTAAACTCATATTGACACACAAAAGTTAATTCATTGGGAAAATAGAATGGGAATTTAATTTTGAGGTAATTTGGCCGCCTTTGGATTTAATTGGCATCTTGCATTGCAGCCAAATCCTGAGTCCCATGTAAGCTAATTTGAAAGGTCATGGGTTTGGAATGACGGAACCACTGAGAAAACGTTAACATGAACAACTCAAGTAGCTTGAATATAAATAAGGTTATTTAGGCGACCATTTGGCGGCCATTTTGGATTTGAGACCGAATCCTTGGTAGCCTCTAACCTAATTTCAATAGCTGTAGGTTAAGATGACGGAAACTGCTGTAAAAACTTTGACAGGAAGAGCCAAGACGCGGTATAAGTGCAATTAAGGTCATTTTGACAGCCATTTTGATTTTTGGCGGCCATCTTGGATTTGGGGCGATATTCGGAGTGACTCTCGGGCCAATTTGAATAGGGGAATGTTCAGGGTGACAGAATCACTGAAAAAACGTTGACAGAAAAAACTTAGAGAGGGTAACCCAATTAATGTAATTTTGGCAGCCATTTTGGATTTTGGCGGCCATCTTGAATTTGGGGCAAAATTTTGGTGGCCCCAAGCTTATTTCAAAGAGTATGGGTTCAAGAAGAGGAAATCACTTAGAAAACCTTGACTGGAAAAAATGGCAGTTTTTCCTTGGCTGGGGACCCTGTCTATAGTGCATCTCCACCATGTGTTACCTTCGACCTATGTGTGTGTGACCTTGACCACAGACTTGTTCTGTCCCAGGTCATAGTTCTACGCAAATTGACCTCGTAAAAAAATTGACCTTTGACCTTTTGGGTCACTCTAAAACCCTGATAACAAATGTCCGACTTCCTCTCCTACCTTCATGCAAATATAGACTATAGCCCCCCCCCCCCAACACCCCACCATTGGACGACGCGTATGTAAAGTGTTTAGACCCCCTTTCGTTGTCAGCCAACACCCCATATTTTGTTTTTTAATTTCAAACAATGACCCCATATTTTGTTTAAAATTTTACCACTGCCACTCAAAGACCCCTAATTTTGGGGAAAATAAAAATCTCACCCAAAGACCTCATTTGGGAACATTTTGCAAATTATGAAGATTTAAAAAAAAAACCCCTATTTTTGGGTAATTTTGGCTATCTCTCACCCAAAGGCCCCTATTGTTTCAGTCCTCTTCACCGAATGCCCTTGGCTTTGGAAGCACGAGCCTACTCCCAATAATCCATTCATATGTGAGTTTCTCCCCCCCCCCCAATCCGGTATCAGCCCAGATGTCAAAGTATAACGAAATCATAGCCGGACAGACAGGCAGATCTGTTTAAAGTAATATAGATATCTAAGGATTTTCGATACGAGCAATGATAAAGTTGTCTTCATCAAGCTCATTTAAGATGCATGAGGCTCTGGTTTATTGAAATGCGAATACAATATATGGAGAATTTGTATTCAATGAGGCCAAATTATCAAAATAAAAATGATTTTATACTCGTATAGTATATGACCAATACATGTACACGACAAGGGTTCCTGGATATTTGATTGATAATAGTAATAATAATACATAACACTACTAGTACTCGTATATTTGATTAGATTTCAATAAAAATGCATCATCATAAAGTCAAATAAAACATTAAACCGAGACCCTCCGAGAAATCGGAGCAACTTAAACTTGACCCCTGTACCACTGAAATTGACCATTTTTATTGATTTTTGCTGTTTTTAGGCCTATACTCTTAAACTCACGTTGTAGATAGTACAAACTATACCTTTCCTGAATCCTTGTGTTTAGACAATAACATTGTAATACTTTTCACATGAGTGGATCAATTTAAAAATCTGACCCCTGTACAAACTTTGGGTCTTGGGCCCCCTCTCCTAAGGTCACCATTTGTCTGTCACTTAAGAATAATTTTAGTGGTTGGGGGGGTCCCTGTCATTCTGCAATACGCATTATCACTCAAACCTTTGTACTTGATATGTGGGGGGGGGTACGAGGGAAGGGGCTGTTTACTCCCGTTCAGATCGGCGTCCACGGATATGGGTTGAAGAGTCTAGTGTAAGTTTCAGTCGCTTAGCGTTTTCATCACCGTGGACTCGAGGGAGGTTCTATATATGAGTGGCATTCTCTTTCTGGGGGGGGGGGTGAGACCCCATTTTTGCATTTTTGTTTTCTGGAGGCCTGAACACTAAATGGAATTGCCAAAAACACACCAACTACCTTAATTAATATACACATACATACCATACTATAGGTAGCATGCTAATCTACGAATAGAATCAGTTCAGTAGCCTCGGGTGGGCACCTGTTAACAACCGCTGACAATGCAGGTTCTGGGTATCAAAATCTGCTAAAATGCAGAGGGTGTATTTGCTTCATAACTGGTGAATGAAAGCTATGAACTGCGCCATGTTAATTGAGATTTTTATAGTGAGATTTAACTTGCTCATGATATAAATAGAGCGGTCATGGGCCACGATGCGCGCCATTGTGTTGCATAATTAATAAAGAGTTTGTGGTGTGAAGACGGTTATATGGGCCATTCTCAAAAAAGTGACTCCAGTAGAGTTATTCCGTTCTTTGATCCCAAAATCTTTGTGTTTTGCTTAAAATAAATAACAGTGTTAATGTTCTGTTAGTACTTTGCGATCTCTACATGGACATAGTTTTCTGTACTTTAAATATCATCGAACTCGCATTTTGCTCCTTGCAGACCTATTCACGCCAAATGGTGTTTCCGTAGCTCTATGCAGCCACGTTTTTACAATGCTTACAATTAACCCCATATTTGTTTTTATTTCAAACAATGACCCCAATTTTGTTAAAAATTTTACCAATGCCACTCAAGACCCTATTTTGGGAAAAGTAAAATATCCCAAAGACCTCATTTGGGAAAATTTGCAAATTGGCAATCGGAAAACCCTATGTTGGGGTAAAGTTGGCTATCTCCTCACCAAAGGCCCTATTATTTCAGTCCTCTGTAACGAATGCCCTTGGCTTTGAAGCACGAGCCTATCCTACCAGATCATTTCTATGTGAGTTTCTCCCCCCCCCCCAATCGGTATAGCCCATATGTCAAAGTATAACGAATGCATAGCGGACCGAAAGGCAGATATGTTGTTAGTAATATAGAATCTAAAGGATTTCGATAGAGCAATGATAAAATTGTCTTCATCAAGCTTCATTTAAGATGCATGAGGCTCTGGTTATGAAATGCGAATACAATTAGAATGGGATTTTGTATTCAATTAGTGACAAATTATCAAAATAAAAATGATCTTATACCGTATGTAATATGACCAATACATGTACACGACAAGGGTTTCCGGATAATTTGATTGATAAATAATAATAATAATACATAACCCACTACTAGTACTCGTATATTTGTTAGAGGTTCAATAAAAATGCATCATCATAAAGTCACATAAAACATTAAACCGAGAAACCTCCGAGAAATCGGAGCAACTTAAAACTTGACCCATGTACAAACTGAAATTGACCTTTTTTATTGATTTTTGCTGTTTTAGACTATAACTCTTAAACTCTACGGTGATAGTTACAAACTATTACTTCCTGAATCCTTGTGGTTAGACAACTAACATGGTATACTTTTCAACATGATTGGATCAATTTAAAAAAATCTGGACCTGGACAACTTGCTTGGGCCCCCTCCTCCTTAAGGAACCATTTGCTGCACTTAGAATCACGTTTCAGGGGTACCGGTCAGTCTGTCAAGCATTGAAATCACTCAAACATTGTGACTCTGAGATGGTTACAAATGTGTTAGCTCCCGGGTTAACAGATTCGGAGGGTCACGGATATGGGTGAAGAGTCTAGGTGTAATTGCAGTCGCTTAGCGTTTTTCATCACGTGGACGAGGGAGGGTTAATATATGAGTGGCATTCTCTTCGGGGGGGGGGGGGGAGACCCCATTTTTGCAGATTTTGTTTTTCTGGGAGGCCTGAACACAACTGGAATTGCAAAAAAACAACAACTACCTATTACATATACACATACCATACCATATTATGAGGTAAGGCATGCTAATCTACGAAAGACTCAGTTCGGTAGCTGTGGATGGGCAACATGTTACCAACCGCTGACCATGACGGTTCTGGGATCATAAATCATGATAAAATGCAGAGGGTGTATTTGCTCAATATACTGGGAATGAAAGCTATTGAAATGCGCCATGTGATTGAGATTTATAATAGTGCGAATCAGAGTTAACTTGCTCATGAAAAATAGAGCGGTCATGGGCCACGATGCGCGGCCATTGTGTTGCATAATAGAGTTTGCTTGGTGTGAAGACGGTTATATGTGCCATTCTCAAAAAAGTGACTCAAGTAGAGTTGTTCGTTCTTTGATCCCCACCACAAAAATATTTGTGTTTATTAAAATAATAACATGTATGTTCTGTGTACTTTGAGGCTCGACATGGACATAGTTTTTGTACTTTAACAATCATGATCTCGGTCATTTTGCTCCCTTGAAGACCTATTCCGCCAAAAATGTGTTTCGTAGCGCTATGCAGCACGTATTTTACAATTGCACATTAATATCACTAGTCAAATGGTTTATCATACATGTGGTTTATTCTTAAAAGGCATCAATGATATATGATAGTTTCATTCTTCCTGTAGCATTCTTGGTAAGCACAGAAGGACAAAAAATATATAGATTCGCGAAACTAATTGATATTACGTTTTCATGTAGCTAACTAGATTTGTTTGAAATAAATATTGCATGACAGCAAAAAAATTACAAAATACTTTGCATAGTAAAAGGCAAAAATATGCATACATGGGTAAGCCAACATCAAAAATGCTGGGTTGGCAAATTGGCCTCGATAAAAATTTATATTCCAAATTTAATGCGTCCGTTTAAGCATGTATATTACGTTATAGGCAATCTAAATGAGCAGAGTCTAGACTACTAAATGAGATACTTGGCTATAGGCACACATACCCTGCCCTTGATTAGTCGAATAACACAGGATTACACGCAGTGTCTAAATATTAGACAATGAAATACTCAAAATGTATAACGTTATTATATTACGTTATCCAAACGAAGAAGAAAAATACAGGAGTCTTTCTATATGACGTTTAGGTAATTTTTACGCTTCTGCCACCATTGCTCATTGAAGTATTGCTGATGCCATTGGTACACCAAATAAGGTATGCTAGTCACTTTCTTCCGCTTTTACCCAAATACTTTGTGTAATAATAGGCACACTGTGGGGACACATTTTGCTTGTTTTGTGCACTTTCGTGATAAAGTAATCGGTGAAATTTGCGTCTTGTAAGTACTGCTACAGACGTATGTCATGCAGTGTGCACATAGGCTATGTACACACGCTATTAGGTGTGCTTATGGGGGGTTTTAGTTTAACATCGTGGCCTCGTGGAATGCGATACGTAATATACGCAAAAAACAGATGGCTAATGTAAAGTTTTAGGGACGATTTAAAACATTTGTTGATGCAATCCTCCGTACACAAGGTCATGATTAGTATAAATTTGTCGAATGATAGAAACTGAGAATTTTTTTAAAAACGACTTTCCGCGATAATAGATAGGCTAAGGGTAAAGATGGGCATGGGACTCAGTGTCGGCTATTCAAAACCATTGGTTGCCAAAATTAATGATATTTACAATCGACCAATTGTGCATCATTAAAAAAATTATATTTAATTGTAGTTTTCCGCGGTATGTAAGAAAAGAAAAATAAATTCAAATGGAGAATCAACAAAGTTAAACGCATCCAGAAATTTATATAGACCAGCTGAAATTTACCAAACTGAGGCACAGAAAAACCAAAAAAAAAAAAACCCACAAATGGAAATATGTCAGTGATTCTACAAAGAAGGGTCACTAGCAAGAAAAGGAAAGAGGAAAAATGGCAGCCGTGTCGTGGGACTAATGCGATTTCAAAATAAAAATAAAATGATTACAAATACGACACGGATTGGTTCTAAGGGCACCATTCGAGACCCTATACAGAACTACTGCGGAGTGAAGCAGTAGCTTTGGAAAAGTATAATTAGAGATGTAATTTTACAAAAGGACAAATGATCTAAGTGGCAAATTTTGGAAGATATATTTTTGTCATCGTTTGTCAAAAAACACCTCTGTTAAGTATTCACTGTAGTATTTGCCTGTTGAAAGTAGGATTTGAAAATGTGTTGATTTCCTGCATTATGATGTATATTTATGTTCTCCATACCAACATCTGAAAAAAAACAGAATGATATTGGACTAGATTTACATCTATCCCATGCAAGTGATTAATTTAATTTAAAAGAGGTTTAAAAATGCTTATCAAAGGCAAAACTAAAATTTAAGCCATCAGAAAACCAAGTTACTATCAGAATTGAAAAAAGAAACCTTGTCTGTTTTGAAATTTTCGGAAGATGATAAAAAACAAAAAAATAGACTTAAGGAAAGGATGCTGTTAAAGTCCATAGTGTCTCATATCAGCAATTACTTCGCCCAAGCTGTCTGATAGCTTCAACCATTAAGTAGCATTAATGAATTCAAGTATTAGACTTGTTTAAAATCAACATTATCCGAAATGCATATTGGATAACGTAATATAAAAGGCCCCAAAACAGGGGAAAACACAACTTATTGGAGGTTCAAATGTAAAAATATAGGAATAGTGGTGTTCATAACTTGTGTTGTTCCATGATGTTTGATAATGTTAGCTAATAAAAAAATGTATGATTAAGTTTTTTGTGCGACTTTGTTTTTCCAATTTTTCAAAGTGAAGAGTCAACGTTTTTTAGAATAGCCCATATATCAAATCTTAGCACACATGCACTATCAGCATAAGATAATGGGTAATGTTTTAAAGGGCTGGCCTCGTGTAGCTTCTTGGTAGTAAGAGGACAAAAGTTCTTTCTAGTAGTAAGGTCAAATTCAGCCCCCCCAATTTAGTGACCCCCCCACGGAGAGCGAAGAAGGTTTGAGGAGGATTTGGGTTTTTGTACTTTTTTTTTAGGGGTACTAGAAAAAAATTAGCTACTATACCCCTCCCAAAAGTATGGGCTAACTCCAGGGAAGCAAAATCAAAATGGCCGCTGGCGGCCCATCTTGGAATTTGGAAAGTACATAACTTTGAACATATCAACCGGAGACCTGATTAAGGGGTCATTTCTGACTAATTTCATGATCGGAACCTTTTCAGGGTTATTTTCATTGAGAGGTATCTTGAAATGAAAATTCAGAGCCGCCAGTACCATATAAATATTTTTCATGTTTTGTATTTTTGACTCAATCTGACCTGAAAACAACAATTGAAGTGTTGTTCTGGGCTAATTTCTTGGCTAGAAATATATTTATGGGTTTTTTTGCTATGACAAAATTATCTTTAACTTGAAATTCAAGGATGGCCGCCACAGCCATATTGAACAAATTTGAAAATGGATAGCGTTCTGAACGAAATGACCTTAGGACATGCTGGTAAGGGCTATTTCTGATATTCCATGGAGAAGAATAAACTCAAGGCGTTATTTTTGTTTTGTAGTCATTTAGTCTCAAAGCCAAGTGGCTGCCAGTTTGGTTATCACTGTCATTTCCATCTGAAAAGTAATGGTAGATCTATGTTGGTTTATGTTACTTAAAAAGACTATAAAAAGATGTATTGTAACCTTGTTTGGCATCAATAAATGTGAGTGTTTTGTGATTGTTGATTTGAGTGTATCGTGTTCTTACTCTTTTGACACAGTTCTGCACCTTTCTTCTCTATAATAATAGAGGAGCAGCTCGGACCTAGGTCAACCATCATCGTTACCCCTCACTACAGAAAAAGTTGAACATTTGGGAGTTAGTATGGACCCTTACACCAATGCTTAGGTAGGAGTACTCTCAAATGTGGTTATCAATTTTCAGGAGGGGCCAATTTAAGTTTTACAAATGAGTCACATATTTAAAATGCTCCAATCATGTTGAAATGTATGCCTATTGTCCGTCTAGTCATAAGGATTCCAAAAATGTATATTTTGTACCATCTGTGAACATTGGTTTGGGAGTTATAGGGTAAAATGTTAAAAAAGGTCCAATTCTTTTTGTACAGGGGCAAAATCAGAAGTTGCTCCATTTTGGTTAAAATGAAAGAAGTTGTTTATCTAGCATAAAAGGTGCAAATAGAGATTTTGGGGCACCCAATTATTTGTGTCATATGTAGTGATTTCATATAGATAAGAACCCAATAAATTTCTTACTTGTCTTTGGTTAAAGAAATGCCTGGAAAGTGAAACAAAGGCAATTTCTTTTTATTTGCTCAATTTCATATAAAACATGTGAATTTAGTATTGCTCCTATACGAAATGAAATTTCACAGTTTTGTACAAAGAAATATTTTTCAAGCTTAGTCCTTT